>JXSR01S029025.1:60706-84031 GCA_000969725.1 Ophiothrix spiculata
GTAATACAGGCAAATATTAATTGGCTCTTAACCAATGAAATTACTGGATTACTGTCAACTACATGATAATGGACCATTATCAGGTATCTAGTATTTTTTGAATTACGTATACCAGTATCTTGGACCTAAAGTATATATTTTCCTTTGTTTAATTTTGAATAAATGCTTTTACAATATAGGTATCTATCTTTGTTGATAACTCAAAAAACTTTAATGCAGTGATAATAAAATTTTGCAAACCTCTAGCGGAGGTAAACATCATAAGTCATGCAAAGTTTGAATTCTCCAACTGCTATACGTTATTTTTATGGATTTTACATACATGTAACACATTTTGGGACACCAGGTACATACATATGCTCATTGTTTGTTGTATCCGGGTGCAACATTGTATCTATTGGTAGAATTGCGCCATTCTTGGAAAATGAATGGAACATGCCCATTTAATGGGAACCTTAGGGGAATCTTTCGAAAAGCAACCATGCACCTGACACGTTCGCTAGGTGTTAAAGATAATAAAACATGACATTTCATGTTGCATGTCTCTCGGTGGCGTCACATTAGGCCAAAAAAAAATGTTTGGTTGTACTAGTAATGGTCAAAAACGATTTTTTTTTTTTTTTTTAATATTTTTTTTTGTTTAACAATAGCCTAATAGGGCCTACGGCCTTGTGGAAACGTAAGTGGGTTCCACTTGACATGGACCCATCCTCCGTCTTGAGAATGGTGGCATTTGATTCAGGTTTCAAACTTAAATAAACTTCATTGAGTATTGATGACTGTTTGAATGTCTTACGAGCGGAAAAAAATAATATTTGGCCCTTGTTTTAGCCCAACAGGGAGAGCCGTATACCTCGCACCTACTCGAAAGGGATCCATGACTGCAGATTCCCGTGCAGAACGTGTTCGTGATGCAAAATATCACCGAGTTAAAAGTGTAAGTTTTGAAACAAAACGATTTTGTTTTTGTTAAATATTGACAAAAACGAATTTAAGAATATATATTTAGGTGTATCAATGAATATTTTGTATGAAATTAAAAAAAATATCTTTATTCTTTCGTCGCCTAAAAACATCGTACAACAAGTATACTGGGATTCTATTGTCAAAATATGCCATTTAACAGTCGCGTTCTGCTGTCTAAGTTCACATGCTGTTTGTACGATGTATGTATTAAAGCCTGACGTCGCCGCTACGATGATTTTACGCCGGCCAGATATACTATTTGGGATCTTATTCAGAACTTGACCGCCGTTTTAGAGTAAGTTTTGGATTTTTTCAGTTGCAATATTAAAAAAAAAAGGAAAAAAAGATCAGGGTCGGCCTCAAATTTTGGGTCGGTCGGTCGAGTACAACCAAACATATTTTTTTTTTAGGCCTTATGTCAAACACCTTTGAAAATAGTAAACAAGGCGCCTTAACGAAATTCATCTATCATTATACACATGTACAAACAACTATACTTTATCGTGATTATTATCAAGTCACACTGAAGTTAATCAAGTATACAACAAGTGCAGTATATACGGTATGCTGATTGAATGTGACTTTCAAAATCAAGTAACTTATTAAAGTACAGATTGTTGACTAGAAGTTGTTCTTTGATCTCAATCTGTATAACGTCTTAGCTACTTTTTGAGCTTTTGGAAATACTATATAATTATTATTATATGGGTCAACAAGATAGAACAAAGCTAACGATATCATGTACTTCTCTCGAAGCCGATATCTGATAGGTATCATAGCATTATTAGCGCATTTTATATCTTTCTTGGGGCAAAGCATATCAATGTGTCTATCACTAACATGATTCATTAATGAGCAAGCCCTGATTCTCTGCACATAATTAAAACAATGCCGTCAGCAAATTCTAAATCCAGTATGATCCTCAGCTCGCTAGACTGCGTTGAGAAAGAGTTCAGATCTTTCAGATCCCCTACAGTTTATTGCAGGCTTTTAGATCTTGATCCCGGGGGGGGGGGGGTACTCAAATTTGGTTTGGGTAGGGACGTGTCTCTGGGAAATTTGGAAAGCCACCCTGGTCCAAATACCAATATTAAGAAAAATTGACCCATCCATATACCAATTCTTCTAAATTTTGAGCCAAATTTAATCAAAAATCTCATTTTTTCTGTCCAAATTTGTTCTATGTTGACGAAATTTTCTAACATTTTTAAAAGAAATGTCAAAATTTGCTGCATTTGGCGCAAATTTCAGAAAATTTTGATAAGAAAACCCATCAAAATACCACATTTTGCGAAGAAAAAGGACCGATTGGAATACAGGAAATCCTGATTTTGCTACCCGAATTTGAGGCACGTCCCCATAACCCCTTTTGTACTAAGTAGCCCCCCCCCCCACTCCGGGATATTGATACTCAAAGAGAAGATCTATCGAGAAATCAACCAGATAGTTTGAGCACTTCCCACAATTTGCATTCAAAATTTAAATAAGATGTTCATCATAGGAATTGACTTTTATTAGCTTGTACAACATGTACAAGCAAAGTTGTGAGTTTAGTAAAGTCAGCAGTATCAAAAGTGAATATACCTTAAAAGGAAAGATCATAACTCCAACATCCATTTTAAGAAAGTCAACTGGGAGTAAAACATCCACAGTACTGTAATTGAGACTGTTTACAACAATTGTACAATACTATTAGTTATCCCCTGTTTTTTTACGTAATACGGTAAGATATCTATGGTTTGGAGTTGTATCACATGAGGCTTCAGGCCGAATGTGATACATCACCAAACCATAGATATCGTCCGTATTACGTAGAACAAAAACAGGGGATAACGAATTTATCATGAAGTTTTGTGGATATAAAAACATTTTAAAAAGTTAAACAATGAACATATATTTGAAACTGATGTACTTCCAAGGTCGTCAATCTTCAAAAAAAAAAACAAGATGCAAATCTCATTTGTTCTTTTAAAATCCCATAAAAATTCAATGCAGCAAAATCAAATATAATTGTCTCAAAGTCAAATTCTGAAACTCTATTTATGCAAAATACAAAAATGTTAAACTTGACAGCACCTATCACAGTTAACATAAAAGGTACAGTTCATTAAACTTAATGAAATGCAGGCCTAGCTTAAGTCTAGGCTCATCAGTACACAAAATATGGTTGGTCAATAGAAAAGGTTAAGAAATACCTACAAGTTTTTTATTTGATGTCATTGTATTAATTAATTGGAGCTTCAATCTTCATAGGAAATTCTTCTTGGTATGGAACAATAGTCTTGACCCTGTGTGTCACTGCCATTTTGAATCAACAGTAGTCACTGAATTCCCCACTAGGTCTATGGAGCACCCTGATATCAGTGTGAGTTCCCATCTCTCACACAGATATTACTGCACACTTGCCCAGTGTTTATCTATGAATACACACTGTAGTATATATAGCCTTGTATAAAATGTCTTGTCAAAAGGGTAATACGGATTTCGTATCACCTGTTTGATTCAGGTAATACAGGCAAATATTAATTGGCTCTTAACCAATGAAATTACTGGATTACTGTCAACTACATGATAATGGACCATTATCAGGTATCTAGTATTTTTTGAATTACGTATACCAGTATCTTGGACCTAAAGTATATATTTTCCTTTGTTTAATTTTGAATAAATGCGTTTACAATATGTGACCCGTCATATCGAAAGGTACCTTAATATCGGCATAATAAATTACGAGATAGCACCATCTCAGATTTGGAATTTCGGGGTAGCGTTATCTTTTTAATGTTTTTCGATCTGAAAGACATTTATGACGTCATGATTACGTTAACCTTGGCCGATTTTTGTGATCTTGGTATCGTTGGATATGGGAGGATCATAGCAAGTTGTAACATCCCCCTTGGTTAAAGATGTTTAGGGTTAGGCGCTACAATGCTGTATGTGCAGAACAAAAATCCAAAACTTTCAAAACCTGGTGGTATTTTCGAATTTTTATTTGTACTAATTCCAGAAGTTGTTGTAAATGAACTCTCCTTGTGATTTATTTCTGATAATTGTAAAAAAGTAACGTTAAAGAAGACAATTATTAGACATGTTATGAGGCACATTTTAAGTTGTCTCATAACATGTCTAATAGCATGTCTAATAATTGTGTTTAATTAACCTCTATCGTAAACGTTCATTGTAAAACGTTTTTCTGTCCGTTTGAATATTTCTGAAAT
The DNA here is from genome assembly GCA_000969725.1 of Ophiothrix spiculata. Classification (NCBI taxonomy): domain Eukaryota; kingdom Metazoa; phylum Echinodermata; class Ophiuroidea; order Amphilepidida; family Ophiotrichidae; genus Ophiothrix; species Ophiothrix spiculata. The sequence goes on from JXSR01S029025.1 coordinate 64,891, forward strand.
TTGTTTGTAGTTAAATCTGCAATCAACAAGCTAAATTTGAAGCAATTCATAATCATAAAACTGTTGTGGGCGAATGGCGGTTATTTCGTTTATTTGGCATACCTATGACCATAGACATTTAAACGTCTGGATAAATTTCAATGCTGAATTTCGTGCAACATGTCCATTACTTGAGATTTCTACTTCTGACTGAAACCAAAAATTGTGTATTAATTACCTCTAAATAATTATTGCTCAATATACTGAGGCAAGTGTAAAAGACAGAACGCAGAAAAGACAGAAACGACAGAAACGACAGAATTGACAGAAAACGTAAAAGACAGAAACGAGAGCAATGCTAATTCGAGTTTTAAAGATGAGTACATGAAAAAGTCTACGAATTTTCATAATTTCACAATTCAAAGCAATAAATAAGACATTTTACCATACTAATGAAAATCAGAAAATGGGTGGATAAGAGGCAACTTCTGATGACAATTTTTCAAGTTCGTTTCAAGGTCAAATGACGTTTATATCCAAACCATTTTAGTATATTGATTAAAGTGGATGGATAGTTGTAACGTTAGTCCATCCAGATGGAACTCGCAGCTCGCTTGCGAGGTCCATCTAGATGGACTATGGTAACGTTGGATTACATTTTTGTCATACGAGTTTTATATCCAAACCATTATATATATACTAGTTTATAAAACCTTGCATGACCTTGAAATGACCTTGAAAAAAATTGTCATGCAACGTTGCCCCCATAGACCCACTTTCATCAATATATAAGAAAGGTCTGTAAAAAAATCGCATGACCTTGAAAAATTTGTCATCCAACACTGCCCCTATCTATCGAAGTATCAACTTTCATCAATATACAACAATGGTTTGGATATATAAACCTCGTATTACTATTGATATTAACTCTTAAGAATTATTCCGGTGTAATGAAATACAGCGTCCGTGTGACTGAAATGTCCTAGCTTCTATTAAATTGTGTAGAACGTACTTGTACATGTGCAATCAATAAATCATCGATTGCGACTTATTCCGTTTAGTTCAATTAGACCCGGACTCCTGGTTTTGGGGGACACTCAGTTTCATTATACCAGTATAACTCCCCACTTCCATACTCTACAACTCGTTTTAATCATTTTCTGTCTTTTCTGTCTTCTCTGTCTTCTCTGTCTTTTCTGCATTCTGTCGTTTACACTTGCCGAGTACCACTATGATTAGAAAGTGCTCTGAGGGAGTAAATAGTTAAATCTAAGAATATAGCACGACATGTAATTAAGCAGTGCCTCGTCAGCTAAAGAGCCCGTACTGCAATTATATCTAACTATCCAACAGATACATTCAACTCGTAGCTAAGGCCACAGGGTTATCCTTACCTTAACGGAAGCAAGAAGCTATAACGAAACTTCAAGATCAACAGTGTGCCATGCATGGGTCTTTGTCGGCTGCTTTTTCAGTACAATTTTGAAGGTTTTTTTATTATTCTGGTTGTAGATGCGACATTAGATTATATAGCAAGTGACAAAATTAACAATTAACTCGGTAGCAACACATCTTTGTAACTAATGATGAAACAAAAGTTAATAGTGTAAAAATTGTAAAAACCAAGTAGCGTATATTTTTTTATTATTACGTCATGAGTGAAATTACCAGAGAATCATAAACGACATCAAGTTCCTATTAGCATATTTTCATGCCCCAGTTTTGTGTAAGATTGAAAGTAAATATTTAATCTCTCTGCATTTTTTATTGATTCCCTAGACAGAGATTTGTCTCTCCTTTTACGATCTAGTAAAGTGAAACTGTTTGTATCAAAATTATTTGTACAAAGAGGTATTCACAAAAAATATAGAAAATAATAAGAGTTTTCGAATGTGGTTTTATTGAGTATTAGCATATTTCAGTTTTATCGTCTAAAAGTGAGGACAATTGAACACTCATCTCCTATTTCTTCTTCTCCTTCTTCATCTTCTTGTTATTGTTCATGTTCTTTTTCTTCGTCTTCTTCTTCTTCTTGTTTTGTTGTTGTTGTTCTTCTTCTTGTTTTTGTTCTTCTTCTTTTTCGTGTTCTTCTTGTTCTTTTTCCTCTTCTTATATAAGAAATCTAAACAGGTTTTTATAGGCATTTTATAACCAAATAATAAGAACAGTTTGTCTCAAAAAATCGCGTGCAGATTTTTGTCAACAACACCTCAATGTGCACGTCCGATAAAAAAAATAAAATAAAGAACAAACAAAAACAATGAACATAATTATTTCAACAGCTTAAAAAACCCGGCCTCTGATGTCAATCTCGCTTTTCGCCTATCGGCTCCATAGCCAATCACACCCGATCACCGTGTCTATAGCCATTTTGGGCGAGGCTATTTACACGATCATCGTGTCTATAGCCATAAATGAAACATGTTGTGAACATTCTACAGTACTTGCAACACCCTTAATAAAATGATGACCATGCATCATTCTGTTTAAACAATTTTTTATTTAGGGGACATTTTTTGTCTACATTCCAAGCAAATGTAAGCAGTAAGCGAAATCGTCTATGACTCTGCTGCAGAATACCTTATGATCAAATAAAAGTGATTTTCTTGTTGAAAACAGAACCGTTTGATTTTGTATGTCAATTATAAGAAATTCTTAAACAAACCGGTGATTCCACCGTAGATGTTTCATTCAAGTAAGACGTTCCAACTGTAAAATATCATGTTATTTGCTTTAAGCATGAAATTAGATGTCTGCATAAAGGAAAGAACCCAACAAATTCTTAATTGCAAGCTGGAGATTATTTATATAGCATTAGCTGACGGCATTACACTGGCTTTGTGCAGTTAATGATGGCTTTTTCATTAATGAATCATGTCTAGATAATATAACTCTACCCAATGTTTTTATAATTTGCCTCTAGCATTTAAGTGATCGCCTCTTAAAGGTGTAGATTACTATTTTAATAGGTGCATAATCTATTGTTGACTAATTGGCCTTGACCTCTGAAATGCTTTTTACATGGTTACACCTTTAGTTTGACTGCACTTTAGTTTGACTACACTGCCCATCACCGCAGGTATTGGCTGATCAAACTTAGTCAAAATTTTGACCAGTAGAATTACACAACTTGACAGCTTACTCGCCCTATCAAACTACACGGCAAACGTTCGTGATTGGAAGGATTTGGTGAAGAGGTTGACAAAATGGCGATGTTTACATGCGCGACCTCTGCATGTCGCCCCGCGTTTAACAACGCGTTACAAGCATTCGCGCAATCACCAATGCGTCACGCATGTTGTGTGTTTGACGCGGAAAACAAATGCCTTTAGGGCACGGGCCAATCAAGTGCTTAGATTGATTAGAGGATACCTGCGTCTTATGTCAGTGTGGAGTTGTTGATGACATAAGAGGCAGGGGACCAGCGTAACCCTGAGGCTGAGGCTGTTATGAAAATACATAAGAAATGGAAAATAGGTACAATTAACTTTACAGTTTTTGCTATATCTCAAAATTAATTTGGAATTTAGAGGTGAAATTTCTGATTTACTATCGGTAAAGAATTTCATTTGACATCAAAAAATACAATACTTCCGGTTGAGCCATTTGGATGAGAATGTGATCTGAACCTACAACTTAAATGCTGTGATAACTATCATGTTTTAATGCACCTTAATAACTAAATTGGCATAACGTTTGCACAAACATTACATGTACCCCGTGTATTATTTGACAGGAATAAAATGAGCAAGTTTGTAATAAAGAATGTCTGTTACAGATTGTTATTCATACGGAAATACACTTGATGAGTCAGCGATATAACAGCGCAACTCAAACTTTGAGAAAACTTATGCAATGACACCATATCAGATTTGGAATTTCGTGGATAGCGTTTTCTTTTAATTGATTACTTGCATTAAAAACTGTCTGTGTGATGATGTGCTGGACTTTAAAAAAATGATGAATATTAAGAAAATGGACATACCCATTTAGTTGCGACAAATATTACGCGATCCGTACTTATACTTAAAATAGATTTTACACGAAAGATGTCATGACCATACCAAAACAATAGAGAGTATGCAATATTTATTTAAAAACAGTCTTGTTTTTTTAGCCCTCTTCTTATCAAGCATTGTTTTATCTCCCCCGCGTTTGTTTAAAATGCAAAAGCATCTCTCCAAAATCATTTAAGAGAACCTTTTACATCATTTACTGTCACTTGATGAAAGTTAAATAGAGTCATGTCTAAATATGATAGATTCGATGGGAACACTTTAATCCGTGTCATCTGATGTAATAAGTGAAAGTGTAAAATGTCTATAGTATAAAAACTAGTGTCTGATCAGTTTAAAGGATTTAAAGATACTATACGCTAGCCATGCACCCTAACATTGTGGCGCTCAACGCTCGATATTATAAAGGGATCTCTGAATCCAGGGGGATTATGTATTCATAGCGCTCAAAGGAAAGTAGATTTGAAACAGCCAAAAAGCAATCAAGTATGAAAATAATTATTTTCAGCGGGTGTTATTTCTCCTCATTTTGTATCAAGTAAACAGTTCATGCGATTTGAGGTAGACGTAACTTAAATCCAGGAAACTAGATCACAGATGATAAGGCAAACGTATCGGTATCATTGTTTTGTTATGTTTCCACTTACTTCTTGTAATAAAGTAAACGAATCATATGATCAATTGCTAAAGCAAAGTCGTCTTGCGGACTTGCACGAAAAGAAAACGACTACAATAATCATTGTTTCTCTACATTGCGCTATTTTTTTAAAACTTACACGTTTTTTATTCAAAATCCCAACATGACTTAATCTTCGTCTTCCTGGGGGTTGATTTTTAAAACTTACACTACTTAAGGGTTGATGACTTCCATCTGCTCAGGAAAATATGAATTCTAACTACTTTTAATAATGAAAAGATAAATAGTTTCCACTGGACTCGAACCATGGATTATGGCAGGGGTTAGTCATGCATTACGTTGCGAGAGATCTACCGCTAGGCTATCAAGGCAGCGTTGAGTTCATGAACTAAAATCTAAAACATAAACATTAGAATGCCGTATTTTTCTTTTGTTTACATACAAATTGCAATTTTTTCCTCATTGGGATGCTCCGTTTGTAAAACTATGCGAATACGTATATCAGACAAAATGTAGATAATGTAGATACTAAAAACAGACAATTCACAGCTCAAACAAGGCGAACTCAGAGTCGTAATTCACGTCAGGTTTTTCGGGCAAAACAACAAGGGCTTGTTACATTATCATTCAAAATCAACACAACATATTCATAAAATATTATTTGTAATTCAATAAAAGGTATCAAGCCTACAATCAAAATTTGAAAACAGTCGAATCGTTCGAACATCAAAAAATCATGAGGTTTCGGCGAAATAGGCGTCAATTTAAAGTAATCTATTGACGTAATTTTGACCTTGATAATGGACGTAAAATCACTAGTAAAAATGTATAAACTAGAGACTCTATTTTATATGTACGCCAAAAATTGTGATATTCTTATATGTGTAAGTAGGTAAAAACTTGCAGTAAAGAAACGGCACACATTTTGGGACTGTAGCCTTAATTGGAATTTATTTGGAATTTGAAATTCAAAAATCTTAAGTGGTGATTTTTCATATGAAAGTAGACACTAAAAATTTGAAAATTGGACTATGTACCTTTAATGTAAACCGAATCAAACCTTACACATGACGAGTAGTAACCACATCAGTTGATAAGCTAAAACAAATTGACATAAAGCTACGATAATAGAGGAAATGCAAGATTTTTGCTGATTGATAAAAACGACCTTCAAAGAAAATGCTAGCACTACAATCGGGCTCGACCTGCAGTTCGGCTGTCAGTGGCTTTATAGATCACTGTTCTATGTAGAATTAGTGGACTTATATAGGTGAGTATCAAGATACAACGCAACATATCTTGTTACTTGCTGTTAGAATGACATTATCAGTTTGCGCTGGGAACAGTGCCGAAACTTCCCATGTGCCGTCTTACCTGGGGATTGTATCAGATTCATCACTTGCTGGCGGCATTGTTCTAGTTATGTGCAGTGAATGAGGACTTGCTCATTAATGAATCATGTTAGTGATTATTTCGTATAAAACATGTCATAAGGGATAGCACTATTATCCTGAAGCATACTACTTGCATGCTCTGCACATAAAACATGTTTAAGGTTAGCCGCTACAATGCTGTATCTGCAGAACAAAATCCAAGTCTTCAAAACCTGATGGTACTTTAAATTTTTATTTGTACCAGAAGTTCCAGAAGTTTTTGTAATTGAACTCTCCTTGTGATTTATTTCTGAATATTGTGAAAAGGTATCGTTAAAGAAGACAATTATTAACATAACATAACATAACAAGCAAAATTGATAAAGCGCCAATTCCAATGAGATCATAGCGCATACACATAAGATAAACAAAACACAAAAGCATGAAAGTTACTGAGGATATAAAAATGTCTTGAGACCCTGTTTGAAATTGTCAATGCTGGTGGACTCGCGCACATGACGAGGAATACTGTTCCAGAGAGAAGGCCCTGCGACAGCAAAGGATTTGTCTCCAACACATTTTTTGGTAGATGGTACAACGAGATGAGTTAAATCTGGTCCGTGTGATGGCATACCTTTTCTTAATTAACCTCTATCGTAAACGTTCATTGTAAAACGTTTATCTGTCCGTTTGAATATTTGTAGTTAATGCTGCAATCGACAAGCTACATTTGAAGCATCTCAAAATGATAAAACGGTTGTGGGCGAATAACGGGTTTTTTCGGTTTTTGACATATGACAGTAGACATAAAAACATCTGGATAAAATCTAATGTTGAATTTGATCTGCTTCTGACTTAAAACCAAAAAAAAATTGTATTTCCCATTAAACCATACAGGGCATTACCTCTAAATTGCTCAATATAACTTCAACTATCACCACTATGGCAAGTGTAAAAGACAGAACGCAGAAAAGACAGAAACGACAGAATTGACAGAAAACTTAAAAGACAGAAACGAGAGTAATGCCAATATCAAAACGTCTACAAATTTCCATAATTTCATAATTCAAAGCAATAACCAAGACATTTAACCATATTAATGAAAATGGGTGGATAAGGGGCAACTTTCTGATGACAAAATTTTAAGGTCGTTTCAAGGTCATATGAGGATTATATCCAAAACATTTTAGTATATTGATTAAAGTGGATGGATAGGTGTAACGTTAGTCCATCTCTCAAGCGAGCGCTCGCTTGCAAGGTCCATCTAGAACGACTAGGGTAACGTTGGATGACATTTTTTGTCATACGAGGTTTATATCCAAACCATTATATACTAGTTTATAAACCTCGCATGACCTTGGAATGACCTTTGAAAAATTGTCATGCAACGTTGCCCTTATACACACACTTTCATCAATATACAAGAATGGTCTGTAAAAAAACTCGCATGAAATGACCTTGAAAATTTTGACATCCAACGTTGCCCCTATCTATTGAAGTATAAACTGTCATTAATGTACAACAATGGTTTGGATATATAAACCTCGTATTACTATTGGTATTAACTCCTATGAATTATGCCGGTGAAATAGACTCCCCACTCCCATACTCTACAACTCGTTTTGATTATGTTCTGTCTTTTCTGTCTTCTCTGTCTTTTCTGCATTCTGTCGTTTACACTTGCCGAGCACCACTATGTTTAGAAAGCTCTCTTACAGAGCACATAGTTAAATATAAGAATATAGCACGACATGTATTAAAGCAATACTATAAGATTTTGATCAATAATAGTTTATAGTAAAAACAGCATAAAATGGAGGAATGTGACTATCTAAAAACGTTTTCAAGTGTATTTTGTGAAAAAAAATGGCTTTACCACCAAAAATGGATAAAAAGCATATGAACACTTTCCTATGTATACATGTGGAATTAAATTCGGGATCCCAAATTTGATTCAACAAATGGCCATAACAGAAAAAGTAAGCATCTTTGAACCGAATCGTTTGGAGGGTATTCATATCTACCCAGAACAAACCCAATAAGCCAAAAACATAAAAAGTCATGGGTGACGGGGGGCGCTTCATTTTTTACACTTTATAGTATTGCTTTAAAGTGGTGACTCGTCAGCTAAAGAGCCCGTACTGCAATTCTATCGAACTATCCAACAACCACTAAAAAGGTGATGAAGATACATTCAACTCGTAGCCAAAGCCGCTAAGGCCGCAAGGTTATCCTTGCCTTCACGGAAGCAATAAGCTATTTGAAACTTTAAGATCAACCGTGTGCCATATATGGGTCTTTGTCGGCTGATTTATTTTTAGTACTATTTTGAAGCTTACAATTATGCTGGTTTTAGACATATATAAAATATACACATTAATTTCACCTGAAGCAGATTTTATGCGACATTAGATTATATCAAGTGACGAAATTAACCATTAACTCGGTAACTACACATTAATCTTAGTATGATTCAAAACACAATAGTGTAAAAATTGTAAAAATCAAGTCGCGTATATTTGTTATAATGAAGTCACGTTATCCATGAGTTAAATTGCAATAAGCGACATCAAGTTCCTATTAGCATATTTTCATGCCCCAGTTTTGTACAGAATTCAAAGTAAATATTTCATATCTTTGCATTTTTTATTGATACCGTAGAAAGAGATTTGTCTCTCTTTTTTTACGATCTAGTACAGTGAAACTGTTTGTATCAAAATTATTTGTACAAAGAGGTATAAACAAAATTATCGAAAAGTTTAAAAATAGATGTTTTGCTCTTATTCTTCCACCTTACAAGGCTTTAGTCTTTGTAGAATAGAAATAAAGTTAAAATAAGATGTGCATAAAAGATATTTAAAAAAAATGACAAAGAGATTTAATCGACAAATTAAAAAAAATTCCCCACAACCACTTACGTCATTTGATACTTCTAGATATTTTTGAAAAGTGAATAATGATGTATTTTCTCCCCACTCGTGCATTTAAATTGTAATATTGTAAGTGCTGAAATCTAAGACATACCATTCACTACACGGAGGTAATGAATCAGAGGGAACAGTGAAAATCAAGTAAAAAAACTGCAATATTTTTATTCAACTCTTGACTCTCCTGAGGTTCTTCATTTGGTGTTAGAAATTCAGATATTTAGAAGCCGAAGATATCAGAAACTATTTTTATTATTATTATATATAAGTAATTATTTCTAACTCTTGTTTTTCTCTTATTCTGTTTAGTCTAAAGAAACAACAAATCAAAGAAAGTGTATTAAGGCTATATTTTGAGCGAAACGGCGAAAAGTCATATCACAAGTTTTTGCCTACTATACACATGTCATAATATAAAAATCTTAGGCGTACATAAGGAAATTATCCTTAGTTTATTCATGAACCCTTAGTGATTTCACGTTCAAAGTCAACTTCAAAATTCCGGCAACAGGCTACTTCAAAAAGTTAACGCCCTTTTTTCGCCAAAAACCTCCTAATTTCATAATGTGTGGACATATCGATTGTTTTCAAATTTTGACAGATTGTAGGGTAGATACTGTTTATGGCATCACAGATAATATTGTATAAACATCTGGTGTTGATTTTGATTGATAATGCAATAAGCTTCCCCTATTTTGGCTCCCAAAAGTGGCTAAACACCACAATTACGAGATTTCCTCGTTTAATCTCTGTATTACCATTCTTAAGATCTGCATTGCTTTGCCTAATATTAGTATTCGTAAAAATTACGTGTTAATTGAGCATTTCATTGAGGCAATAATTGCCAATTTTTATTTTATTTATACATAGACTAATATTAAGCACTAAAGCACCACTTATCACGTATAGAAAGTGGTGCCTAATAATATCGAACGTGTTCTTCTCCCTCCTGTAAGACTGCTGCAAGTGGCGTCAATTTTATCTCTAGTTCTTATGAATAAATTAACTACCACCAATCGTCTGTAAAGCTGCCTGTTTTGAGGCTGCTTTAAAAGACAAAACAAAACAACAGGAATAACAACATGTAAATAATATCTCTCCGGTTGATTTTAAACAAGCATTGTCCGATTGCTTAGAATTTCTTCTGAACTTTGTGAAATTTTGGTATCAAAAAGTTTTTTTCATATTATCTCATATAAATTCGTGTAAAATTTCATAGCTTAGTGATGTTTCATTTTGTGTGATATGTGTGAAACTGTGTCTAATATGGTAACTAAAATTAATTTAAAAATACACATTTGCATTTTTGGCAGCTCTGAAATACAAAATGTTCAAATAAAATCAAAACGGTTTGACCTAATCAGATGAAATTTGAAACTTATTACTGGTTTAGTCATTTTTCATTTGACAATGAAAACTAACCTTTGAAAAAAATAAGACCATGCACACTTGTATTGCTTTTCGTTTGGAGTGTCAAGAAACAATGTAACTTCTATGTAGCATGTACAATGAACTTTTGCAATAGGGACAGAGCCAAATATTTCCCCGCACAGTCTTATATCAAATGTATCACTTGCTGAAGGCTTTGTTCTAGTTCTGTGCAATGAATGAGGACTCGCTCATTCATAACTCATGTTAGTGATTGTTTCATATATAGAACATGTAAATAAATAGATACATACCTTTACGGTTATTCCTATATATAAAGCATAATCTCGTCATATGCATGTATGAGTGAAAGAAAGTCGTGTTTATTTAAAACCTGGTCACTAGATTGCAAAACTCATTTCAAGTATCTTTTCTCTCCCATGGAAGAGAAGCGAGATTATGCTTCACAGTAACAACTGATCCGTTGAGAGTAATTATATTTAAGCTTGTATCGATGACTACGTTTAACGTTTAATATTACATTTCAATTTGGACCCTAAAGCAGATTTCATTACAAAAGAAATTAGAGTAAAACTTAATACTTAGATAATATAGGATGATCATACTTGTGTTTGTTCTTCTCGAAACTTCTTGGCACTTAATGTGAAATACATGCAAAAATGTTGAGTCCGCAATCAATTTAATTTCTTGCAGATTAACAATCTGTATATTAGCTTTAGAGCACTTACAAAATTTCATAAAAACTATTTCAGGAGCCATTGACCTGTGATAAGACATAGTAGAGTTCGCAATGCAAATCAATGGCATCTATTGCAGATACGACTTTCTTACACTCTCCCGATGATCTGTGTTTTATATTCCTAATACCATGACATACGATCTTCGATAGGATATAACCCTGAGCCACGATTTAGACGAAGGTTGTTCACCTTTTTGCTGTGGCCTCTGGTTAATTTATGTAATAGAAGAGACAACACAGACGTTTGGGTATCCAAAATGCTCTATAAAGACACATGCATTTCTATTTTGTGCTTTTTTCAGAGTTCCTCAAAGCAAGTTGAACAATTTAACATGGGTATTGCTATTGTTATTACATATTACCCTGAGCCACGATTTAGACGAAGGTTGTTCAACTTTTTGTTGTGGCCTCATGTTAATTTATGTAATAGAAGAGACAACACAGAAGTTTCGGTTTCCAAAATGCTCTATTAAGACACATGCATTTCTATTTTGTGCTTTTTTCAGAGTTCCTCAAAGCAAGTTGAACAATTTAGCATGGGTATATCTATTTTTATTACATATTACCCTGAGCCACGATTTAGACGAAGGTTGTTCAACTTTTTTATGTGGCCTCTGGTTATTTTTTTGTAAAAGAAGAGATAACACAGAAGTTTGGGTATTCAAAATGCTCTAAGAAACCTGTATTTCTTATTGTGTGCTATTTTCAGAGTTCCCCAAACCAAGTTGAACAATGGATATTAATATGAGCCAAGGCTTATGTTATTTGACATACTATTGTGCATCATTATTGATCATTCTTTCTTTTTTTTGTATCAATGTCTTGATTCATACATGGCAGTTTACTAAGACAGTTGGTGTGTAAATTTAGATTTCATAAATTTACTGCTATCAATTGCAATTAGAACTCAGCATGATTAAAACTAAAACAGCCTGATCATGTGTGGTGCTCTGGCGTAATGAGCGGAAAGTCGCGATTTTGAAAATTGAGTTTATGTCGTATTTTAATTCTCTATCATCTCAGCTTTCCAATGATATATAATATTTTACACTTTCTTTCTACAATTTTCATTTAGAGATCGATATACAAGACAGTCCGCTTAAAATCTGACACTAAAAAATTGTCGCAAATCGATTCTAAAGTTACTGATTACTATAGTGTATTATAGCAAAACGCGATCAATTACCCGTGGATAATTGCGCTTCCCGGCCTAATTGACCTTCAAAACGCGAAGTATAGATTAACACTTATGTACTAATGCGTTTTATGTCCAAAAACGAAATTTGATCTTTTCACCATATTTTTTTCTTTAACAGCCATTTAATCAAAATCTTCAATCGCGACTTTCCGCTCATTTTGCCAGAGCACCACACATATATAATTGTGAATAAACAGGATGACCATTTTTGTTTCGAGTCTGCGAAGAATAACTTGTTTACTGTAAGCCACGAAACATTCTGCCTCAACTAATGATACGAGACGCACACTGGTAAGTTTTATCATTGGTTAATCTGTGAACATTCTGCCTTAACTAATAATACTTTGTAGAGCAGCTGTTACAATCTGCCCATTTATGAACAGTAAATGTAGATAATCATACTTGTCTTAATTAATGTGGATAACTTTCAAAATTCGGGTACTTAAAGTACCAAACAGAAAAATAACGTAATAAGTATTCTAATTTTCATAGTGGATTGTTCTTCACGTCTGTTGGGAAATTGGAAAAAAAAAATAGTTCATTCTATGTCTGTGTGCAAACACCAGTTTCTTTACGAAGATTTGGTCCATTATATGCTGTATCATTTTTTATAAAATTTTGAACAGTTGCAAAAATTGATGTTGTATACCTTTCGACAGTTAAACGTACTTTAAATCTAAAGAATCATGCTATAAGCTTATTGAGGTAAAAACAACCTAATGTAAATGGATTTGTTGTAGAAAGACTTGAATTTAGACTCAAGTAATATGACATAACCAAGATTGTTTGTTATGCTGTTTTGGAGTATAAAGATAATGAAATTTAACGCAACATGGGTTGTGTTTGTTGTTGTGATTTTTGCTTCGTTTGCGCTTGGTTTCGTTCCATAAGATAATTAAAACAGTGCACAGTCATGTTTCAATTCGCAAATCACCATGCTTGGCGTAGAAAGAAATCATCAATATGCTTTAACATGGGTTTGTTGAGAAACACAATCGAGCGCTTTTGATTTGTTTATAGAACATACAGAATACGAGTCACTTCACGTGCCGCAGAAATAACCCAATAACCTATGGCTCATTACAAAGTAACATTTGTGACCGAAAAATTGAAAAAAATAACTTTTAAATGGCCACAGAACCTAGCATCAACATTATATCAACGAGTCTGTTGTTGATAATGGTGCTCACTGGTTGGGTTAAGACATGTAGATGTTTGAAAATTAAATCAATTGCCAAAATCCTGAGTAAAGTCCATGTAACGTTCGGTAACGTTTGTGACCGCGCACGAAAATGGTTTTTTGCTCCTAATCACTTCACAAAGTATTATTTCTCTTAAGTGTCAAAGATTTTGTTATTATGCCTTACACCGATTATGGGAAACATATTTACAAATATTTCATAAAAGTTACAGAATATTATATCGCCAGGATTTATTTTAATGAATTGTTTTGTGTTGTAACGTTTGGTAACGTTTGTGACATTTTGGTGTAACTTTTTGGTAACGTTTGTGACATTTTTGATACAAAACATGTGCTCATTCATGCACGGATATACAAACTTTACAATTTCTGATTGGAAAATACTTCGCACATACCAAGTAACAAATGTATGACTGAAAAACATGTTTATGTGGTCGAATAAAAAAACTGATTTTTTGCTTGAAATCAAAAAAGGTTGAGTTTCCACTGGAATGAGCCATATGCAAATGGATATAAGTCATCGTTGAAACGCAGACAAACAATATAAGTGCCAATGCACGTAATTATTTAGAGGTGGCTCTAAACCTCAAAAAATAGATTTTTTTAATATTTTGTGGAATGATGCATCTTAGGGTAGTTATTACATAACTCCTGTGACCTATAAATAATAAAAAATTGGCTCTTTGCCATGGAAACGGCCAAAAACCATTTTTGTCATTTTTTGGTCAAAATGGCCCTTAAATTAGCTGAAAAGGTGTGATTTTCAAGTGTTCGCTACTTCTAAGCCAGTTAGAACTGGAACACTACAGTAAGATTTTATAAAAGGGCATACATTCATATGATTACTGATATATTTCGAAGTCAATTATTTGTTCTTAAGGGTACGTGCCAAGTCCGTCTTGTATGTGCATTTTCACTTTTTCAAAAAACTGCATTTAGGGACCCGAAACGTCATTGTAAAATTCAACCACCCAGTGATGCTAGGATTTTGTCTTTTCTATTGTGGGTAGTATAAGGTATAAACTTTATATATCAGTTAAAATTAGCTTGGGCAAATGTTACTTCTATGTACAGTGTTGCCAGATAATCTGTAAATTGATATTCTGCCAAATATTGCTTTTTTGTCATAATTTTGTGCATTTTGACGAACATGTTCCCCTGAAATAGGCTCATATAGCACTGTCTTATCCTTAAAATTATTTAAACACTCATAGTTAAAATGGGTGTTGCCAGATTTCTTGAAAAAACTCTAAAAATAGCATTTTACCATATATACCCTAGACCACGATAACTTAAATGGCGTTTGCGTGGATAAAGTAACCATTTGCCTATTTTTAGCCTCTATTCTTCAAAATAATGCTAACGAAACAACTAGAAACTTGAAATTAGCAAGTATTAGTAAAGAAAAGGTGTTGCCAGTGATTCTCCATAAAACACCTTACACTGTAGATTTAAGGGGGTATGACACCCTCTAATAGATTTGGAACAATTTTGGCATTTTTCTTCAAAAAAAATAACATATTGTACTGGTGACAAAAATTATGCATATATGCATATTATTTGGGCAAGGGATTCAATAATCATACTAAAATTCCAGTAGCTCAAGTTAAGCAGTTCATTATTCATAATGAAAAATGAGGTACCGCAAAAATGATCTAAATTTTCTTGTCATAACTGATAAACTGCATGTCCTGAGTCACTGAAACTTTGGTGTAGTATTTGTTTTCCTTGCACCTATAATCGACACAATTTTCATTAACAGTATCAGTATAAGTATTATTAAAAGCCAAGATTTTAATTCAGTTTTATCCCCATCACGGGGGTGGCCAGATTCACCTCACACTCGCGGCAACCGCCCTCACCCCCTCCCTCTACCTCACCCGATTCATCACGTCCTCCCTCTTTTACCCAACGCTCTTACTCTCCTCCTCCACCTGTATCCTCCAAATCTTCCTCGGTCGCCTTCTCCTCAAACCACCCACCACGAACTCAAGGGCCCTTCTACGAACATGCCATTCATTTTTCCTCAGCACATGCCCATACCAACGCACACTATTTGCCTTCGCCAAACTGTCCATTGCTTCTTCAACACCCAAAGCCAATTTTTTATTTTTTATAGGTCACAGGAGTAGTTACTACCCTAAGATACATCTTTTCACAAAATATTAAAAAAATGTATTTTTTGAGGTATAGAGCCACTTCTAAATAATTACGTGCATTGACACATAATACCCCATTATATCTGGCCTACTTTTCAGGTTTATAAACTTTTTTGTCTTAAAATGCTTGAGATGTTCTGAACTTAAACCAAACAAGAACTAATCATTAAATTCAGGAGATGAATTTAACACTTTCAACAAGTTGCAAGGGACTATAAACCCTAAACAATACACTAAACATTACTGTACCTTTACCTTTTTATCCGTTTGCATTTATTTTAGTAAAAAAGATTAGTCTATTCTATATGGGGTACATGTCAACTCAAAGTTCGGATACTGAGCAATGAACATCATGGTCATTTCTTCGCCTTTTCTGTCAGCATGTATTTATTTCATTAAATATACCAGTTGCCCAACTTTTAAAAAGGTAAGGAATAATAAGGATATGATTCACATAAAAAGATCTCACCATCAATTTTAATAAAGCCGCATAAAAAAAAAATTCTTGTTTTTCGTCCGACATGTCAGGAGGGTGGGAGGTGCTTTTTATGGTCGGGGAGAAACTGAATAATTAAGGTATGCTGACTGCACATTTAGATGCTGTCTTTTAACTCGATGTGATATGGATAGTTGTTGGTTTGACGACAGTGCCGTTGTTAAAACATTAAAAATTAAAAGAATCTTGATATTTGAACGATTTAGATCAATTTTCAACACTATTTTAGCATATTTGAAAAATAAATGTGGTGCGGTACGAAAAAGTGAGGAGGTAGGGGATGAGAAAACAGCTTTATTTTTTTATGCTGCCTAATCATTGCTACTCGAAATCATCAATTGTAACATTTTTAAGAGAGCATGTGTCACTTGCTACTATATCAATATGCATCAGTGCCATTATTAAATAACATTTGCATCCTATTTCACTGATGTGTTTTAAGCCATGAAGTCAGAAATTTTACTCCGAGAAACTCATTGAATGTCACTTGCATTCTATAAAAAGATAAGTGTTTTAGAATAATTCGAGGTGTCATCTGTAGCTGTCAGTATTTGAGTTTTAGCTCATACCCATCCATATGAGGTACAATTAAATCCATTTTATTCCAATAGTTTTGAATCGCTGGTGTCTGTCAAATATTTGCACTTGGTACCTGCGAAGTAACCACCAAGAAAACAAATAAAGAAATGATCAAACAAACAAACAATAATTAATCAATAAACAAATTAACAAAAATCTCAAAAACATTCATATTCATTTATTATCATTTATTATTGGGGTTGCATTATATTTTTATAACGCTTATAACCATCGTATTATCATATTCCGTGTTTCCATTAAAATATTAGTTTTCTTTAATTTGTTAGACAAAATAACTTGAGTCAGTGTTTTTGCAATGCTTCTAGTAGCAGTTTAGCTCTAAACATGTTTTGAACCCCCTCAAAAATTTAGATCAATATAGCTTTTTATCTATAAGAATATATAAACTCCTTCGAACTATAGAGTGTGTTTTGTAATATTAAGACTTTATATTTTTGGTAAGTATCAAATTAAATAAAATAGATGTTAAAAATTAAATTCTATCTGAGAAAATACTACAAATAACGCTCAGATTCCAACCTACATGAGTCACACCCGAAATACCAGATACCGGACTGGAATACCCGACATCTCAGTGCTATTCAAATTTTATCATGTGTAAATCGAAGTGACAAAATCGCTATTCAGTATCAAGGTGATAACGTAACTCACCTAGTTACTGGATCACGCACATCACATGACAACAGTTAGTACACTACTTTAAGTGTGCTGATCAGTTCATTCCATCTGTTGTTATGTGTGTTACGTGTAATCCGATTATAACCCAGATAACTGGATCACGTTTTCTGGTTTAAAACAATCCACATACGGGCTAAATGTACTCAATGCTGCTTATTTTAGACCTATATAGACGATGAAGTAATCTAAGTAGGCAAAACACAAAACAAAACAAAAACAAACAAACAAACAAACACGAGATTTTAAATAACTGTTGAAAAAGGCTGTGTTAAAAAAGCTAGATGGAAAAATGATCACTCTATTACCACTCTATTAATCATAATTATCATAAAGCTGTCCATGCATTGATTGAAAACAAAACAGCATGAAAACTTAAGCAAAACCACCACTTTTAATTAATATCAAATATGTTTTAATTTTTATTTTTTTTTAAATTTAAACTGCTTGATCTGATTTTCGTATCTATATAATAACATGTGACTATCATAAAAAATGCTAAACTAACTGCAATCGGCAAGAGGTGCCTTGAAAGATGACGTGTTGCGACTAATGATGACGTGTTGCGCCTTGAAAGATGACGTGTTGCGTAACGATCGTTGTCGTGATGGTGGTGGAGTAGCGTTATACGTTCGGCATGACGAAGTTAACCATCAAGTCAGAAATGATCTCATACCACAGGATCTTGAAATGGTTATCGTTGAAGTTAAGTCTGGAAATGCCAAACCCATTGTTGTTATTAATTGGTATAGACCACCTGACTCTTTGATGCATTTATTCACATCGTTTTGTAATATTCTTCAAAAAGTTGAAAATGAAAGCAAGGAAGTTCTCGTAATCAGTGATTTTAATTGTAATTTATTAAGTGACCAAATATGCTGTTATACAAGTAGATTGATCGATATTTGTGATAGTTTTAACCTAACTCAATTAATAAAATCTTACACAAGAGTGACTGAGACTACTGCTACTTTAATTGATCATATTTATGTTTCCAAATCAGATGCAGTTAAAAACGCCGGTGTTATTCACACGGGTATGAGTGACCACTCAATTATATTTGTTTCCTGTGGTAAGGTTAAGGTCAATCATGGTAACCATCATAAATATAGGACAAAAAGGTGTTTCTCTAAATTTAACGAAAACTCATTTATTGCTGATATGAATTGTATTGATTGGACATTTATATATAATTGTACTGATGTCAATACATGTGTTAATTATTTTGAACATGTTTTTAAAGCTGTGACCGATAGGCATGCTCCGATTAAGAAGAAACGTGTCAGACATACACAATCTCCCTGGCTAAATAAGAATATAATTCAGATGATGCGCAAGCGTGACAAACTTAAAGCCGATGCCACACTACTGGTTCGTCTGACATCTGGAAGGCCTATCGATCACAGCGAAATAAAGTTAACGCTGAAATTAAAAACAGTAAACAAAAATTCGTTTCAGATGGTATCGTAGCAAGTAGGAAAAATCCTAAGAAAGTATGGGATTGTATAAGGCATGTTGTACCAAAAAGTAACAAATCTTCTCACTTGAATCATGTAAAGTATAAAGAGAAAGAGTGCAATAATGAAACTGATATCGCAAATGCTATGAATGATTACTTTGCTAACGTTGGTCCATCTTTAGCTGCAAAGTTTCCTGATAACAACTCATATAATGTTCATATTGATACAACCCGGTCTGTTGATAAAGTTTTTAATTTCCATCATGTTTCTTTGGATTATGTACGTAAGCATA
>JXSR01S029025.1:106027-118052 GCA_000969725.1 Ophiothrix spiculata
ATGATCGCAAAGGATGTAAAAGAGATTACCCAAATTACTGGGGTCGGTTGCTTTTGCGTTTTTATGCTGCGGTGAAAAACCTTAGGGGTTGCAACCACCATTGGTTAGACGAGGGTTAAATATGAAAATTTTAAGTGCACAATGTTTACATTTTTGGAAAGTTTATATTGCAAGAATACTACATACTACTTATTTACTAAATATACAAATGATACTGACAATTATTATACATGGTGTGTTAAAATTATACAAGGTGTCTTTAACCTTAAAAAAATGTATGTTGATTTTACTCTCTTCATACACCTCATATTAATGATAGAAAAAGTTGACTTATTGCGTATGTTTGAGTCTTGGTTGTTTTTTGCTGGATAAAGTAATCAATCATAGTGTTCGTACTGACTATGCCTTCCAAGAAAGAAGCCAACAATATTTTAACGTTTGAGCTCCGATCAATATTTCGTGTATATCTCATTAATCATACACCCTACATACATAAAACTATAAATATTTCGTATCCATTTTTCCCAAAACCGCGATTTTCCAACTCGAAGTACTTATGACATCATGATTATGTAACGCCTTGGCCGATTTTCATGATTTTGGTATCAATGGATAGAGCAGCTTTTTTAGCGCTTCAACTTTATAGGAGGATGGTGGTAACAACCCCCTTGATAACAAGCGTTACACAAAATAGGACGGTAAAAAGTAAGACAAGGGTAATACAAACCTGACAAGAGTAGAAATAGCATCACTATATATTGCAATTATTACCTGACACTTGTTTTGCGCTACATAGACGTGCTGACCGAAATCCCTAGATATTGTAAAAAATACAAAAGTAATGAAATTGTAAATTGAATTTTCGCAATATGCTTATATAAGTCATGTATAGATAGAGCACATGGAAAAGATATTTATGACAATGTGTAGCGCATTTGTGTATGCAACGGGGTAGTAAATTATGTAAAATATTATTTTCTTTCAGCTAAAATGTGTAAATAATATTTTTTGAATTTGAAGTCAAAGTGGTTGTTATCTAGTATTTTTTCAGGTTTTAATATTATAGATAATTTTGATGAAAAATAATAATTATGAAAAAAGCAAACCTTCCATTTGTATATTTCTTCATTATATCTTGTGCATTCGTTTTGTTAGTGCAATTGTTAAAGGGGCAATCCATGATATACTTGTAATCCTCAAGGTCAACTCTATCAAAATTAAGTTTTCTAGAATCCTTGTCTGGTATACGTTACAAATCCAAAACCCATTTTGCAACTATGCCTGCAGTTTTGAGAAAAGTGAAACATTATGTCTGACTCATTTTATAATTGCTGTCGGGGACCCGACAATAATTTTAACATAGTAGCCTTTGGTAAAATTCAAAATGCTGAACATTTTCAGCACATATATGTTGAACTTGTCTTTTATTTGGATAAAAAAGGGCAGAATCATGAAATGCACCTTAAAGTGACTACAATAAAGGAATAAATATTACATATATACATACATACTACAGTAACTATTGTTTTTTCCCGCCATTCCATCGAGATCACGTTGGTTTGTGATGATGATACAATGTACAAGCAAAATAAACAAACTAAATGAAAACAAACACATTAAATAGGAAAAATATGAAAAAAAATAGTTCTGTGCAAAGGATAGCTTTGAAACCATTCTTCACGTGGAATTTATGTTATTAGTAACATATAAATCAGACATTGTTGAGAAATAAGCTATGCAATTGTAAGATAGACCTACCGTATTTTCCAGGTAAGCAATCTTAAAATTAGAACTCTTTTATTTGACAGTAATATTATTAATTGTAATTGTATGCTCCTGTTTTACTTAATTATTTGTTTTAGATGCGTTATGTTTTACTTTACTTAGATTTGTCCCTTTGGATTTGTCCAGTATGGATGACCTCAAAAACGCTGCCTTTTATAAATTTGATCCCATTAAGTATTAAGCTAAGTAACATACAAAAACACCTTATAAGTAGTTACACGAGCAAATTCGGTAAAAAAGGAGACATTGAGTGTTTTTGGTAAATCGAGAGGAGAAGGATTGCAACGATGCTTCTATCTTTCCAAATATTGTATTGATACAATTGATCATGTAAACAATACCAAACCACAACCTAGGCTATGCAAATTATTAGACTTGTAAAAATGCATAATGAAACAGGAAAATACATGCACTATCAACGGTGCAATTCTAATGCCTTTTACGTTTATTTATGTATTTCACAAACGATTCAACTATCAAAAAGAAAACAAACAACCATATAAAGCTACATTACTGTACAATATATGACATACATGTAATATAGGTTGTATGATGAGCATTTAAACATTGTGATATTATGCCCGAAAGCTTAGTTGTATATTATTATCTGTATTCCTCAACCAAACTAAAGCTGAGATTGATCAGTTGTTTGCATAAGATGAATACCATTCATATAAAGGCGTCGAGCAGCTGCCTATTAGCAGCAGTTTGATATGATCATAGACATACAAAATATGTTTATCTTATCAAAACACAAATAAGAATGTAATTGAAGTGAAGTTCTTTTGTTGTATAGCGTTAAAGTAAAAGGGAGTGCATATATAAAATTGTATATCTTACTTAAACTAGATTACAATTCAAATGTCAAAGATAAAAGAATTTTAAAACAAAGACTTCAGTGAGGAAAAAAAATGGTGCCATTTCGAACTAAATAGTTTTGGTCGGTTCCTTTCCAGTCAAAAGCTATAAAATGGGTAATAATGTCATCCAATGCTTGAAATCAAAATGTTTGCTTTTAAAGGAACAGATCTTGTTAAAATCTCATTATTCAAATTAAAGACATTTAAAGATACCAAATGAAGGCTCATGACTACTTTAGAAAAAAAGAAAGAAAAAGAGAAAAACTCACCCGAAAGAGGACATTTTGTAGATAATATGAATTTTGATGTTATCACATCATCTGTTACAGCATTTCCTAAGCTTTAAAATGACACTTTACTTGTTGAAATTGATCAAATTTTACAACAGTATATATGCTAGAAATTCTTATTTTTTTATTTTTTTCTGCCTATTTTCACCAGTATCTTGAAGAGTATTCTGTCGCAAAGTGTCCCATTTCGGATACTTTATCAATTCAAACTACATTTCAGATAAATTTGGGTTATTTTTCAGAAAAGGAAACCGTGGACAGGTTAATGCTACAACCTTATCTACGTAAGAATTGTAATGATCGATCATTTGAACAACTACTTAAATGATTACTATTTGCGTAAGTTAGATTTTGATAACAGTTTTATTTTATGAATGAAAATACCTCGGCTTCGGTCAGGTCGACTTGGTTAGACCCCTACGACACAAAAACACCACCTACATCATTGAAATATCTTTGCATTTACTACTTTATTAGTTCATTGATGATGTGTGTAATATTATTTGAAATCTATATAATTGCTCTAATTCTATTAACCCTAGTGCTACGAAGGGGGAGGGGCTACCGAATTTTTTTCTGCCGCTTAAAATCCCTCGCGCGCAGCGCAAAGCGACTTGGTGTACCTCTAAGTTTATCTTTTCCGCTTATTCTTGTGAAAAAAAATTGACCCTACCACCTTCAGGGTGGATATAGTGTCCGTTCAAAGTTTGGAGGTCAGGGGGGGGGGTGTAACTCCGTGATTCTAAAAATGTACTTTTTAGTCATTTATATAGCAGATATCATTTCAAACTTGGTATTTAGGTAAAACTAGTAATTTTCTACAACATTTGGCAAAAACTGCATGAAAATCGGATATTACTGCGATTGTTTAGAAAATTATGATTATTGCCTATATTTTCCGTACAAATGCCGATTTCTCAAATTGTAGTAATTATGACGTCACAGTGACGTCATACATTTACGGATGACCTTGATTTTGGTATCAATGGAAAGAGTGGACTGATACCTATCCATTTGTTACACAAACGGGGGTCAGAGGTTGCAACAACACCCCCCTCCGTATAATATGTTTGTGAAAATCGCTCCGTATAACAAGGGTTAAATTATGTGTCCATTTTAATACATGCAATTCATCCTGCAACAATAAATCGATTATTGAAAATGTCAAGTACAATAATAACCGTTTAAATTCGAAGATTAAGTACAATATTGAATAACAAGATCTTTGCGTACCTTATAATAAAAAAAACTGGCCAGAATGAAAAGGTTGGTTTCAGATGACTTAAACTGCTCGGCATGCAATTTGAGTTCTTGCGCATCATACACATATTATACATTTTTAAGTTGAGATAGAATAAAGTATAAAAATACTTTATTTTTACTATAATAAATTAGCAATACCATTTTCGGTGGTAAGAAAAAAGGGTATTATATGTACTTCATATTACTTATTTTAACATCCTGCTCATTATATTTCTTGATATCATTCAAGGAAAAAATTACTATAATTAAAAAATAAAATGAACAAAATTTCAGTTACAAGCCTAATTTTTGTGATAAAAATATTTTACTTCAAAAAAACAACCCTCAAGTTTGGAGATAATATTATACAGATGATGAAAAAGAAAGGAAAGAAAAGAAAACGATTTAAAAGCAAAGAAAGAAAAGGGACAAACAAACTAACACGTAAGTACAAATAAATACAAGTGAATGTTAATATACCATTAGCCTGTTCAAGTTTGTCGTAAGTTATCTCCTTACAGGACAAAGGATTTTGTAAACTAATTCGTATATGACAAAAGAAGTAACGAATTAATTTTACCCCACAAAAGAGGCTTGTCAAACAAAGTATAGGATACGCTATTGTCTTCGATGAAAAGCAAAACGACTAGAGATTTTTAGTCGTACTTTTTATCATATAAACACAAAAGGATTGTTAAGGATTGCAATTTCTCAAGTGGGGATTATCTATATTTATTGGCTCCAGTGAATAGAATAAGTAATGGGTTATTAAATTTTTTTACCACGGATTACAAAATGCATTGTTATGCACAGACAGAACATTTGAACTAGCTACATGTATACATATTTGTAAAAATCATTATGAGTTTAAATAACTTGAACTAGTCAAGTACTATACCACGAAATCCATAATGCTCTAATTTGTGTAAAAGTATATCATGATCAATAGTGTCAAATGCTTTTAACAGTTAAATAAAATACAAATAATCGTTTCATTCAAATATATATTGGTCGTTTCTGGAAACACCTAAAACACCTAGGACGCCACCTGCGACTAATTTTTAAAGAATATCAGTTGGAACTCAGAATTAAACCGCTGATGACGGTGTCTGGGATCATTCAAAATTATTCAATACAAAAAAAAGGGGGGGAAAAAGAAAACAAAAGGTAAGCGTTGCTGAACAGTTTAAATTTATTCTAACATTAAAACAAACTAACAAACAACAAACAAACACAGCAGCAATGAAATAATTTCTTTCAATTGCTGTCCAAGTTTATATACTTTACTTTAAAATAGAAAAACAATTTGAAGCCATATTGCAAGAATAAAAGCGTAAAATATAACATATCGGTAGTACAAGTTGTTTAATAAACATCATAACAGTATCATATTTTGCCTAACAAAAAGGTAAAATTTATATTGTTATCACACTTCATTGTCCCAATGTAGCGTTGAGCAAAACGATTGATGATAACCCAAGAGTGCTCCTTAAACATGGTGGATATTGCATCACCGACCAACTGCTTCTTATCTGCAATGGTATTTGGATGGACCAAACCAATAAAGATGAAAACTCTTTTATTCTCACCATGCATGAGAAAGGTGACAACATTGGAACTACATGACTATCAAATTGACTGTTGTATATTAATGTGCTTTAAAGGATGTTTAAAATTTAGTGTTATTGTTTTTAGAAGAAATCACTTTATATTATATAATTCACTAAAAGAAGAAAAAGAAAGAAAGACAATACTGTTTTTCCTAATTGCTGAGAAGAAGACAATATTAGCTAGTTCATGAATACGATATTACACATGCTATTAAACCGAAAATGCTCAGAAGTATTATGAGTCAATAACCTACTTTTAAGCTCGGTTTATTGTTAAGTACATGTTGTTGCATAATTGATCGCCTAAAGGCACTGCTATCATAAACGCAAAATTAAAAGTGGGACGTTTTGATAACTGATTCTAGAGAAAATAAGACCGATTTAGATCGACCTAGTAAACCTTCAAAGCTAAATCTGACATAGTTGTTATCTGTATTCCTATATTTTTGGCTTATTTCAATTCAAAAGCCAGCCCTATGTTGATCCTCTTTTCAATGTATTTTACTATGTTTCCCAATCAAGTACTGTTGGCTATTTTCTTACTCATGGTTGGTTTCGTGCTTGATAAAATAATCTGTCATATTGTTCGCACTGACTATGTTTTCAATGAAAGAAGCAAGTAACCGTTATACGTATGTAATACTTATGAATAGGTAATATGTACCTTTGACAATTACTATTTTGATTTACTTTTAAATACATCTTGGGAATTAAAAGTGTTCATTCCCTATGCTAGAGAGTTAAACAAATTACGTTGAGATGTATCTGCATGGGCTTCATCCGTATTCACAGCAATACCTTCTTCTGGATAAAATCCAGGGGCCGTATTCATAAAACCTCCTTACACTTAAGTGCAACTTTTACAATTAAGTGTAAGTGTAAGTGAAACACTTAAGTGTTCCACTTAACTTAAAGTATTTCCCTTAACTTTAAAGCTCAGTTTCTGTTTTATTGCAGTGTGTCATTTTCGTCCTTTTCACTGTAATTTGAAGTGCAAAAATCCTAACTATAATTTATAAAAATATTTCACAGGAATAAACTGACTCTATTTAGTCACACTGGATGAGTTTTCTTGTATGAAAAAGAAAATCTTGTGAGATATATTCTATAGAATACCCATGTGACTTAAGGGCAACTCTTAAGGGTGCTCCAAGGTTCCCTTAAAATCATAAGAGTTAAGGGATTCCCTTAAATATTTGATCATTTAAGTGTAACTCTAAGAGTTTGTCTTAAAATTTAGCAGATTTAAGGGAAACTCTTAAAAAAGTTGCACTTAATTGTGCTTTATGAATACGGCCCAGCATCCGAAGTGCTGTTGGGAGGAGACCTGTCAATGAAGCAGCACTGCCGTACATTGCATTTGCTACCTAACACTTATTTTTCATTACATAGACGTGCTGACCGAAATCCCTAGATATTGTTAAAAATACAAAAGTAATAAAATTGTAAATTGGGTTTAACAAGTATGCTTCTATTATAAGTCATGTATAAACAGAGCAGAGGGAATGAAAATGATGACAATGTGTCAAGTAATTTCTAGTTATGTGCAAAGGGCTAGAATTGCAATAATCTAACATCCTTAAAGCCACTGCAAAAAGGTGAAGAAGATACATTCAACTCGTTGCTAGGGCCGCAGGGTTATCCTTACCTCTACGGAAGCAATAAGATGATATATAGATCTTTGTCGGCTGATATATTTTCATTACAATGTTGAAGTTGTTTATTATGCTGGTTGTAGATATATGTAAAAAATATCATTAATTTCCCCTGAAGCAGATTTTATGCGACGAAATTTACAATTAAAGGGGCAATTCATGATATTTTTTACTCTTCTTTTTATTTAGCTAAAAAGAGGCCACATAAAAATCATAAATTGCCCCTTTAACTCGGTAGCAACTTATGATGAATCAAAACTTAATCGTGTAAACATTGTAAAAATGGAGTCGCGTATATGTTTCTTTATTATTAAGTCAAGTTATCTGCATGAGTGAAATTTCCAGAGAGTCATAAACGACGTCAAGTTCCTATTAGCAAATTTCATGCCCCAGTCTTGTGCAAAATTGAAAGTGAATATTTCATTCCTTGCATTTTTTATTGATACCCTAGAAAGAGATTTGTCTCTCCTTTTTACGTTCTAGTAGAGTGAAACTGGCTGTATTAAAATTATGTGTACAAAGGTATTTAAAAATTATCGAAAATAATAAGAGTTTTTAAATGTCTTGCTCTTATTGAGTATTAGCATATTCCAGATTTATCGTCTAAAAGTGAGGACAATTGAACACTCTTCTCCTACTTCTCCTTCGTCATCTTCTTGTTCTTGTTCTTCTTCTCCTTGGCATTCTTCTTTTTGTTCTTGTTCTTGATCTTCTTTTTCTTGTTCTTCTTGTTGTTGTTCTTTTTCTTGTTCTCGTTCTTCTTTTGGTTCTTGTTCTTGTTCTTGTTCTTCTTGTTCTTCTTGTTGTTGTTCTTTTTCTTCTTCTTCTTCTTCTTCTTCTTCTTCTTCTTCTTCTTCTTCTTCTTCTTCTTCTTCTCCTTCTTTTTCTTGTTCTCGTTCTTCTTTTGGTTCTTGTTCTTGTTCTTGTTCTTCTTGTTCTTCTTGTTGTTGTTCTTTTTCTTCTTCTTCTTCTTCTTCTTCTTCTTCTTCTTCTTCTTCTTCTTCTTCTTCTTCTTCTCCTTCTTCTTCTTTTTCTTCTTCTTCTTCTTCTTCCCCTTCTTCTTCTTTTTCTTCTTCTTCGTCTTCTTTTACTTCTTCTTCTTCTTCTTGTACATAAACAAATATTAAAAAAATGACGAAAGGGAGTTATTCGAAAAATTACCAAATTTTCCCAGAACCACTTACATAATTTGATACTTCTAGATATTTTTGAAAACTGAAAAAATATGCATTCTCTCCCAACTCGTACATTTATATTGTAATATAATAAGTGCTGAATTTCACGATATATAATTCACTACACGGAGGTAATAAAGCAGAGGGAATAGGGAAAGTCAAGTAAAATACCTGCAATATTTTTTATTGAACTCTTGTCTCTCCTGAGGTTCTTCATTTGGTGTCAGATATTCAGATATTTGGAAGTTGAAGATATCATGAACTGTTTGTGTTATTTAAGTGATGTTTCATTTTGTGTGATATGTGTGAAACTGTGTCTAATATGGTAAATACAATTAATTTTAAAAATACACATATACGTTTTTGGCAGCTCAGAAATACAAAATATTGACATAAAATCAACAAGGTTTGATCGAATCAGATGAAATTTGAAACTTATTACTCCTTAGTAGTTATGTTTCATTTGACATTGAAAACTAACTTTTGAAAAAATGGGACCATGCACCTTTTTTGTTTTTCATTCAGAGTGTCAAGAAACAATGTTACATCTATGTAGCATGTACTATTAAATTAACTATTTGCAACAGGGACAGAGCCAAATATTTTCCCCGCACAGTCTTATATCAGATGTATCACTTGCTGAAGGCTTTGTTCTAAAGACTCCAAAAAAAGTATCGCCTCACCTCAAGCAAATGGCTCCTACGCCAATACGGAAGACGCAAACGTAATTTAAAGATTGTGTGCACAAGCGCTGGAGTTTCATCTTTCATTTGACACCCTTTTTTGACAATTGACTGAGAAACACCGAAGTTATGAACATTTAAAACCCTCAAGGTCGTTTTTTAAAAGTTGCAAATTTCATTTTTCGCACCGTACAAACCAGTAACGCAAGACTAAGGATCGATATGAGGAGAAACTTGGACCCTAAAGTGGATTTCATTACAAAAGAAATTAGAGTAAAACTTATAATTCTTAATATTATATGATGATATTATCTTGTTTTTATTTGAACCTGAATTACTTGTTTTTGCTGATTAATTTATTATCTAATTAGTGAAACTTAATTATTGAGATCTTTGATTGCCACAGAAAGAGACTTTTTCTGAATGAATTTTTATTTTGCAATTTTATGGTGATTTCCAATTCTCAAAAATAGACAATTATTTGCATGAACCAATCAGATGCTAGATGGTGGAATTTCCATAATTATATCAGTAATCATATCACCTTTAGGACCGGCACTTTGGGAATTCCAATTGCTATATTAAGTGTTTGTATTTATCTTGCATTGTAAATGTATTAGGTCGCAATATATTGTAAATCGCTGCACGTAGTGACGCTAGTGACGCTAGGTTTTTAAACCATAAAGGTGGAATAGGAAATTAAATTATATTTATATAGAAATAATACGGGACTATGTTTTATTTTGATTTTATGCTAATTATTTAGTTTATAAATAGTTGTGAATGTGTAGAAAAAATCAGCTCCATGAGTATAATACACATTTCGTTTTCTCCGACAGTGTTTTACTCCGACAGTTTTTTTTTTTCTCCGACAGTTTTTTTTTTCCACCGACAGGTCGTTTTTCCGGCAATTCGGAATATCGATCTGTAGGAGAAGAAAACTGTCGGAGAAAAAAAACTGTCGAAGCAAATACCTGTCGGAGAAAACGAAATGTGTATTATACTCATAACTCGTCCAATTGAACTTCTGATTGTTCAAATTTTCAAATTTCAGTTGATTCGACCCAATCGTTTTGATTTTATGAGCCATTTTGTAGCTCATAGCTGCTTATACTTTGCTGTCTAAATTTATTATGGCTTAGACACATTTTTATTACTACCTTAAAAAGAGTACATGCTTCAGCCGTAAAATTTTATATGGGATATGAGAAAAATATGAATAGCATTTTGGAACCAAAATCAGAAAATGTTTGAACAAGAAGTTGAAGCAATCGGTCCAAACTCCTTTATGTATCATTCATCTTCATTCATATTAAGGTTTTTATGAGAATTTGTGATTTTTTATTTTATAGATTGTATTTGATCAATTGATCCGACAGTTTTTTCCTCCGACTGATTGATACTCCGAATTATCGGAGAAACGATCTGTCGGAGAAAAAAAACTGTCGGAACAAAACTCTTTCGGAATAATTACCTGTTGGATTATATTTTTTCGGAACAAAAACCTGTCGGATAAAAAAACTGTTGGAATTTAAATCTTCCATTCAAATGTATTTTGGGCAAATGGCCTGTCGGAGAAAAAAACCTGTCGGATGAATAACCTGTCGGAATACCGAACTGTCCCCTTAATTTCAGTGTTACTTGATAATAGTCACGATAAAGTATAGTTGTATGCATAATGATTACATGAATTTCGCCTTGTTTACTATTTGCAAAAGTGTTTGACATCATGTGACGCCACCGAGAGACAGGCAACATAAAATGTCATGTTTTATTGTCAATGACACTTATCCAACGTGTCAGGGTTGCTTTGCGAACGATTCCCCTAAGGTTCCCAGTAAATGGCAATGTTCCATTCATTTTCCAAGAATGGCGCAATTCTACCGATAGATACAATGTTGCACCTGGATAGAACGAACAATGAGGGTATGTATGTATTTTAGAAAAGATGGATTTCTGTGTGTATTGTGTTGAAGTACAACATCAGTAAATTATATCAGACAGCAAACATATAAATTGAAGGCGAAATGAAAAAACCTTGATATAGACAAGTAGAGATCTTAGTTAACGAAACAAAATGCCAAATTAAAGTCAAACTACAGGCGTATCAAAAAAAGAAGTTTACATGTATTAAGGTGCTTCCAATTCAAAAAGTATGGTACATTTTGCAAAATAATTTGAAAACAAAAATATTAAAGACAAATGCTCTTCCATAATAGGAAAAATGTGATGACTCACACCGAAAAGGGGCCTTTGCGACAGAACACTTTTCAAGATACGGGTGAAAATAAGTAGCAAAAAATACAGAAAATAATAAGAATTTCCAGCAGATTTTATGTTGTCAAATTTGATCGCCTTGATCAATTTCGACAAATAAGGGTGTCATTTTAAAGCTTAGAAAATGCTGTAACAGATGCAATGATAAACTCAACATTGATATCATCGGCAAAGTCCCCCCTTTCGGTGTGAGTCATCACAAATAATGAATGCGTGATGAACAATATAAACATTATGGTACATTTTTTGAATTGTAAATAAAATCAGTCGTGCAAAGATTACATGGTTTCACATGTTTTTTGACTGTATGTACCTTTTGTTTTACTAAAATGAAGATCAAATAAGATGAATCGACTAACTTCTGATGTTTGCAGGCTAAATCTTGTGCAGTTTTGTCTCGTAACATTTTACAGTTTAAATGTTAGATTTTTGACCATTGTATCCCCTT
>JXSR01S029026.1:738-16261 GCA_000969725.1 Ophiothrix spiculata
GTTAGGCATATCACTTGACGTTGGATCTGGGATGAGAAATCCAGGCTAGTCCCTTTCTCATTGAGACTTGTATTGTGTGTATTAGTTAGGCATATTATCTGAAGTTGAATTTGGGATGAGAAATCCAGGCTAGTCCCTTTCTCTTTGTAACTTGTATTTTGTGAGTTTCTTGAAAAAAAGTATGTGCATGAGGCTTTTTCCCATCAATTTGATTTTAAAGAATTAATAAGAGTGATTGGTTAGATTATAGGTTAATAAATAAATAAATTCCTGTTGCGCTTGAAATGAGACAAAATCAATGCATGTGCGGTTAATATTGATGCATCCAATTCATGTGGCCCATGCCGATTGAATTTGACAGCAATCAAAATTGATGTTAAGTACATTGATTTTGTCATTTTCTTGCGTTCTGATTGTCTAGATGACGCACGTAGTATAAATTGAATATTTCAAATTACGATAATTAATGAATGCATGACACATTTGTTATCATTACAGGTTCGCTATTAGGAGACAAGACTCGTATGCAAAAACTAGCACATGATCCCGAGGCCTACGTCCGGGCATCGCCCTCATCAGGGACCCTTGGTGGCGTAACACGGAGTACTAACGAAGCTATCGTCTTATGTGAGGGCGCTGGTTATGATGTTGTGCTTGTAGAAACTATAGGTAAGAATTGTAAACTGCTCATGATTCAATTGAAAGGAGTTGTAAGGCCACCGTATTGATGTTGCTTATGGAGCGAGACGTATGTACCAGGAAATATTTTGGAAATCAGGTATGCCCAAAGATAGATTTACGTAAATGCATACTTTTTTGCTGTCTTATGATGACAGGAACAATTCTGCCCACAAAGTAAAAATACAGTATGTGCATTTACATAAGCATAACAGATACATCCTCCTAGCATGCAATTTCACCTCAATCCACTCTCATGCTAGAAGGTTGTATGTACACATGTTTGATATAGTAGATGCTGCCTTCAGTTATGAGAGAGAATTGATGGTCTGCTCATTTCTGCAGGATATCGCCAAGGTAAAAGAAAGTAGCTTGCAATTGATCTGTAATGCACATACTGCGTTTTTACTTTGTTTGGCAGACATGTTACAATTGATTTAAACAAGATTTTACCAATTTTGAAATTTGGCTCCTATACTTAATGTAGCTCCCTCATGTGGACACACACAAGTTAAAACACTAAGATTGATTTTCCTGTCCACCCTATGGTGTTACTTATGAACCATAGAACCCATTTACAAATGATGCATTAAGAAAACTATCGCCTCCTAATATGGAGATTTGCTAGTTACATACATGGTTTATTGAATCGCAGACATATCTTTGTTTTTGCAGGAGTTGGTCAGTCTGAGTATGCCGTGGCAGATATGGTTGACATGTTTGTACTAATCATCCCACCTGCTGGAGGGGATGAGCTCCAGGGGCTGAAGAAAGGCATCGTAGAGATGGCTCATCTCATACTGGTTAATAAAGCTGACGGTGAATTGAAGATCCCAGCTAGACGCATCAGGGCAGAATACACCAGTGCTCTCAAGCTGATGCACAAACGCTCACAGTATTGGCTTCCAAAGGTATATACTGTAACTTTCATAATTTTTCACAAATTTTGCTAACCAGTCCGCAATCTTGAAAATAAATACTTGCAAAATATAACCTATTGTTATTTCTCCCTCGAAGTTTCTTTTACAATAGGCCTACGTAAAAAGCAAAGCAGTCATGGTGAGTGTGTGAAAGTTATTGAATTCAGAAGTGTAATTATTTAGTCATTTAATTCACGATTGATGTATAGAGGGGAAATATGGGGCAAATATTTCCCAAACCAGTCATGTTATGGTGAAAATAGTTGGTAGTATTGTTTGAGGCTGTCTGCAAAATTTTTACTTGACCATAAATTGTTGAAACTAATCGGGAGTTTGTGGAATACCGTAAGCTGCTATATTCATATATGACCCAAGCATATTGTGTGCCATAACCCATTTTGCAATTTTACGGCGACATAGACCAGACAACTTCTTTTCATGCTTGTCCGGGCCATATTAGGTTATCTTGGACAACAGACAAGCCTTTTTGTCAAACACTGATTACAAGCCCTAAAAAGTAGCCTTAACTTGAATTTGGATGTATAGTGGCTACTTAGCACAATTTGTAGCATCTAATATTTCTTGGTAATTTTCTTTCTCCTCATAGGTAATGCAAGTATCTTCTCTCACCAGAGAAGGTCTACCAGAAGTGTGGACAACCATGCAGGATTTCAGGCACACCATGATCAAACATAGAGTCTTTCAAGATAAAAGAAATATACAACACAAAGTGTGGATGTGGAACTATATCAAGGACAATATATTAGAGATTTTTAAACAACATCCAGAAGTTAAACCGCATATAGGACACGTTGAGAGTCAGGTCGTAAGTGGGGAGCTTACACCCGGCATGGCGGCTGATACACTGCTGGGACTTTTCAAAGCTCATAAGCCTCATTACTGATTTATGTAGTGTGCATGCATTGAAGTCAAGCCTCATATTGGCCATGTTGTAAGACAGGTCGTAAGTGGGGAGCTTACACCCGGCATGGCAGCTGACACACTGCTGGGACTTTTCAAAGCTCATAAGCCTCATTACTGATTCATGTGGTTGATGTGTGCATGCCTTGAAGTCAAACATCATATAGGCCATGTTGTGGGTCAGATTTTAAGCGTGCACTGATGGATCTCTTCAAAGCTCACAAGTAGAAGTGGATCGAATCACTTCAAGTGATCAGAAAGAGATGGAGAAAGCTAAAGAAATGTGAGTGAATTTTAATTGGATTTGTCAAACAAAATGTTATCCACTGTTTACTACAATTCTACAAAATGCACATGTTTATGGATATCACAAGGCTCGTTATTATAATGTACATGTGGTTGATATGTGCAAGCAGTATCAGCACCCAGAAGTTAAGCCCATATAAGTACAAGTTGAGCCTATATATATGATGGTTCACCCCGAAAGGGGGACTTGCAGATGATATCAATTTTAATTGTATCATTTCATCTGTTGCAGCATTTTCTAAGCTTTAAAATGACACCTTACTTGTTGAAATTGATCGAGGCGATCAAATTTTATAACAGAAAATTTGCTTTCAAGAAATTCTTATTATTTTCTTTATTTTTTGCTGCCTATTTTCACCTGTTTCATGAAAAGTGTGCTGTCGCAAAGTCCCCCTTTTTGAGGTGATTCATCACATATATCAGCACTTGTTGAGAGGTCATAAGCAGAGAGCTCACACCAGGTTTTGCAGCAATTATACTGTAGAGGGGAGCATGGCTGAGTGGTTAGAGCACAGGACTCTTAACATTCTGTCGGACCAGCTGTTGAATTTGGCATATTCATTTCTTGTTACTGGAGTGAAACTTATGTCTATGGAGTGAACCAATGTTTCCAAAATATTTTATGTTTCCGCTCTGATTCATTAATATGTTCTAACAATTTTGCCAGAGCACCCCTCATATATGACACACTGAGAGACAGGTAGTATCATCTGTAAACCTTAAAGTATACAGTAAGCAGCCGACTAATGCACATAAACCAATATGACCATACGGGAAATAAATTAGAATCATAACAACGTACCCAATCGTGCTGAATATTCAAGTAAACATGTATGTTCAAGGTTTATCCATGTGGTAGCAACAACATTAATCCAAAATAATACCAAAGTCATAAATGATTCATGCACAAGATATATTGATATGCAGTGATTTGGTCTTAATTAATCATTGCCAGTTCACAATGTTATAGAATGCAAGGGATATAATATGGATCTTGTAACAGAGTGTGATTGCTTATTGTATACTCAAGGTGTATCATGCTCTTTTCATACTCGTGTAGTTTTGTAGCTTTGTTGCTGCATGCATGACGAATATTTTTTGAAGAAACATGTTGCTTCTGGTTGTTGTAGCGACAAACCTACATGAGATAATCGATATCAACAAAAATTTTGTTGCACGGCAAGATTTTTCAAGTTCAAAGCTGCATCCAACAGGGAAATCCATGGGGCTAAATGAATTTGACAGTGATCAAAATTCACCACAAATGCATTGATTTTGTCACAGTTCCTGAGATAAAAAGGATGAAAATTTTAATAACCCAATTCAAACACAGCAGAAAAATAATATTACATACTTGTAAAAAGGAATTTTAATTTCATGTTTGATTGTGATTTTTGATTGTTAATTTGCCTTGCATTTGCAAGGCCATCAAAAATCACAATCAAATGAAGCATCACTTCTACTACTTCTACTTCTACGCTTATTCTCATCAAAGCCTGTTCAGCATCTAGATGAGCTCTCTGGTCCTAGAGAGATGATATACTTTTGAAGGTATACTAAGTGACTGTTCACTCTGGTCGTAGAGTAGATGACGTATTTTAGATACTTAGCCCGTGACGTTCTGTTACATCTGACAGTGTGTCAGGAACACTTCAGATGGGACCGATGGCTTTATGTGCCCTCCGAAGCACGAAGCAAGTAGAGTAAAGTTTCTTGCTTAAGGAAACAAGGAGACGTACCAAACCCGGGACTCAACCCCATGACAGATGAATGCATTTGATTATGAGTCCAACGTTCTAACCACTTGGCCACGCTCCCATCACCTGACGAAACTGATGTAACAATTCCTCATGAGAGTGACAGAAAGTAGCTGCCATTTTTATTAATTGCACAAGGTCAGTGGCTCTTGAAATGGTTCATCAGGTTATGGTGTCACCTGAAGAACCGTTACAAGAGCCACTGACATGGGAGATACATTTTGAGGGATTTTCCATATTTTAGTGGTAAGATGGTAAATAAGTACAGCAGCCATTGCAGATGACAACTATACGTGCCAAACAGAATATGTGCAGTTCTGAACGGTGTGTACAAAGCACATTTCGTTCCTCTCTGCCCCTTTTGAGTCTTGTTATTTTTGATTGGCTATGTTAATTATTAGAATAGATGAATACTTGTTAATGAGTTGCCACTCGTAAGATCTAGAAGCGAAGTCCATACTGGATTGGATTACTGGATATGTAATAAGCAAGCCCGTAGCCAGTGCGGTGGTCCACAAAAGTTCCCTAAATATCCACCAAAAAAAAACACCAAAGCACCAAAACACGTAAATGTAGGTCGTGTTTTATTAAAATTCTACACAAAATGCTTGGAAAACTGCTAAAAACCTTTTCTTTCTTTTTTGCTTGTTACTTTGTCAAAACCACTAAAATTAGTTTAGGGTTGACCAAAACGAAATTTTTTCCTCCAGGTCCACTTTTACCCCCCCCCCCCTTGAAAAAATCCTGGCTACGGGCCTGGTCATAAGTGGAGAGTTTCAAGTGTGGCAGCTGATTATTTGGTTCGTCAAGTCTCAAGAGCCACATTGATGTATGTACAGGCTATATGCAATAATCAGCTACCAAATCATAAATTGAGAACAGTATATCTATTTATTGTTTTTTGGGAAATGATGGTGAAGAGAAATAAATATATTTAACTGAAATCACTTTACATTTTCTTACTATCATTGCTATCCACACTTTTAGTACAAAATAAACCTGATATGTTGGCTCATGCAATTAGTTTGTCATTGGACACAATGGGCTATACCAGAAATTAAACACATTCACCTTTTAAGAAGGCATAAATATTTTCATTTTAAAAAATGTGATTTTTAGGCTGAATTTTTGTAAATTTTCTCTAAACATAAAGAAGGCATATGTAGTTGCGAGCTTTTTTCATGGCATTTATGTGTTTGCATAACAAAAATGACAATTTCGGACTTCATGTTGATATTTTTTAGGAATTGATATTAAATTCTAGAATATATGTGATGGCTCACCCCGAATTAAGGGGGGGGGGGACTTTGCAGGTGATATCAATTTTGATTTTATCATTTCATCTGTTACAGCATTTTCTAAGCTTTTAAAATGACACCTTACTTGTTGAAATTGATCAAGGTGATTACATTTTACAACAGAAAATCTGCTGGAAATTCTTATTATTTTCTTCATTTTTTGCTGCCTATTTTCATCAGTTTCTCGAAAAGTGTTCTGTCACAAAGTCCTCCTCTTCTTTACCCTGGTTTTGTGAATGATAATTAGACCAGAAAGTGTTAAGAATTTTTTGGAATTTAATAAATTCTTGCCTTCTTTACCCCAGGCCTAGAAATGGGGGAGCGAGTGTTCGCAGCGGTAGTTGCCTTGCCTTGCACCAACGAGCTAGGTCTCTGGTTCAATTCCCTCGCAGAGCGCTTTATGTGCATTTAGTTTTCAATCCATGCTCACAGTTTTATCTCCAGGTAGTCCGGTCTTCCTCCTGCATTCAAAAACCGAATTTTGGAAACATCTTGGAGCCCTGTTGAAGATGAGCTTCCTTTAGCTTACTTGGTACCAATTTTGGTTTTCTTAGCAAACACCTAAGGGCTCTGTCACACATCACGGAACGTACGAATAACGAACTAATAACTAACGTACACTGGTTTGGTCATTGAAATACATGCAATCGATTGCCAAACCAGTGTACGTTATTCACACGGTACGGTGATGTGTGACATGGTCTTAAACAAGATGATGTTGATAAAAAAAAAAAAATTTCAATTTCATTGGCAAATTGGGATTAGCCCAATTCAAACTTTTTGAAGCCAACTGATAATAAGGCTGGACCAACTGATATTAGGCTGGACCAATTACCCATAGTAGACTCTGTACTAACCTTTGTACATATATAGTCAGCCATTTGTTGGGAAAATTTCAAACTGGTTCTTGGCTAAATAAAAACAAATCAGGGATGCATTACATGTATAACAAAGCTGGTGGGGAGAGATAAATTAGTTCATTATATTCAAATTTTGTCCTCATGGGATTCAAAAAACAAAGGACAAAAGAAATTGGCATAATAGTAAAAATATAATTCATGTAACAGTAAATTTCTAATTAAAGTTCAACCTCTTTCATTCGGATATTATGGGACAAACAATGGCTAGATAAGTGAAAAATTTAGATAAGAGAATTGTGTGTAAATCTGTGTTAACTATTTCTTTAAATGTGTGCAATATAAAGTAGTTAAAGAGGTAAGAAATAA
Organism: Ophiothrix spiculata; assembly: GCA_000969725.1. Lineage (NCBI taxonomy): Eukaryota > Metazoa > Echinodermata > Ophiuroidea > Amphilepidida > Ophiotrichidae > Ophiothrix > Ophiothrix spiculata. The sequence goes on from JXSR01S029026.1 coordinate 7,845, forward strand.
TGTGTAAATAAGTTATCAACAATTTTGATGGTTCCAAATACAAAAATGTCCTTCAAAGGCATCAAATCATGATTACAGGCAATTACAACACATGATGGCCCATTGATACTGGTACTCCAGAAAGGTGTTTAGCCACTATATGCAGTGGGGTTTGAACCCCACCTTTTTATTTTAACCCCACCCTTTTTTTTTATCCAGACACCCTTTATACTGAAAGTTCTCTGAGCCCACCCTTTTTAGAAACTTTGAAACTGGTGCTCAGATGGGGTAATGAATTCTGAATTCATCCCACTTTGGTTTATTGATTAAGCTAGCTTAGATAATCAATTATTTCTTCCACATATATGCAAAATTACAGTAACAATATATTAAAAATAGTTCATAACATTGTAAACTGGAAAAATAACATTGTGGAGGAGGACTGGGAAATAAGCATAAAGCCTGTCGAGTCCCAGACTCCAAGTATCATGAATTAATTACACATAAATAATCAAAAATAATGAATGCACACCATCCTCTCTATCCACAATGCGATGGCCACAGAATAGAAAGAAAGAAAGCTTGGCAATGCAGAAAACATAAATGGTGACAAAAATATGTAATATCACTATGATGATATGCTCATTCTGATTCTGGGAGATTCTCAACATAATTTCAATTTTAGTCAAATGGTAAGAAGCCCACCCTTTTTATTTCGACCCACCTTTGTTATCAAGGCACCCTTTTTACTAGAAATTCTGTGAACCCCACCCTTTCAACAGTACAGCTTGAAAGCAGCAACGGTGCATATCCTGGACAGTTGATACCAAGGAAGTTATAAGGGGGAACAGGGTTTCTCCACCATTTTGATTTCACCGCCGTGTAAATCCTATGGGACGGCAGCCATCTTGGATTGTCGCTCATTGAGGGCGAGTTATTGTACCTCCGGCATTTTACGGCTCCGCGTGCAACACTTCGAAAGTCTTCGCAACGGATTAGCGGGAAAATTGGCGTACTTTAATCAGAGCAAGTCGCAATGCACGCTACATGATACGCAAACACAGTTTGCGCGCGAAACAAAATGCACATGCTGTATATGCGTCAGGTGAAGATTTACGCGATATGCCTGGGTATCGGGTCAAATTCCGAATATATCCGGAGGTACAATAACTCTGCTCCATGTGTGACACAAGATGGCGGAGAAACCCTGTTCCCCCTTATAACTTCCTTGGTTGATACTCAGTTACAACTGCGGTTTAGGTAAACACCTTTTTGGAATACGGGCTGATATCTTTGGAAATTATTCAGCCGGATAACAGAGTAATCCATATCAAAGAGGCTGTAATGTATACAAACAACTTGCTATAGGGTTTTTACCATCATTAATAAAACAATAAAATCAGTCCTTGATAAACCCATGATTGCAAGAGGAAAGAATCGCACCTTCATCATATTTAATTTGTAATTTGAATTCATAATGCAGCCAATAAAGCCCCTCTCAGTATGACAAAACCTTGCACAAAGGGTTGCGAATACCCTGGTTACATAAACTTGCAGCGAGGTTACGATGTGTTTACAGCATCGTGCCGGACACTGTCTGTGAGCCGATCGGACGGCAGAAGCATGCTGCAAGAATTTAATTTTGAGTTAAAACCTTGCGGCTTGTATACAATGTCTTCAGTTATGGTCCCATAACAACTGGCATCTGACCGGTCATCGTAAGCATTCACCGGTGTCATACCAGCGTTGCGGCTTCCTTCCAATTATACCAGACACCGGTTGGCTTATGCGACCATATAGTAAGGAAACACTCTGGACACATATACATGTTGATTGGCAGACTTATTTATTATCTATATACACCTGTTAATATGTATATATTTATAATACTATCAAACAAAACATTGCACTAAAACATGGCATAAACTCAACTCACACTAGGGATTTGAAATCAAATCAAATACAGTCTTAACAATAAATGCTCTGTAAACCCCATCCGGAAAATGCTGAAAATCATGAAAATGTGCAGCCTATCTGGATATTCATCATTCCATTTTGCACCCCAATTCAAGTGCTGGCACATGAAACTCCAGCTGTCATTATAACTTCAATTCCAGAAGTGCCTTCAATGGGGAGAGGGGATGTGGAACATATCTAGAATAGCCCATTGGTGAGTAAGAAACCTGCAAAACAGAGCACTATTTTTTAAGATAGACTTTATCATAAACATTATATTGCACATGTAGGTGTGTATAAATTGATTAAATAGAATAAAAAGTTGATGTTCTACTTATTTAAGAGATCGAATTTTGTATACAGGCCCTTAAAAATAGTAAGTCCACAACATCATAGCCAACTATATTGTAATATGCAAAATATTATTGCAAAAGGATTATTTTCAAGGCAAATGTCACAAACATTGCCAATATGATACACCATGCAGCATGCCCTTGAATTTTAATGTACTAGAGTGAACTTCAAGGATTGCTACAAATCTTAAAAGAAATCTAAATCTTATTCAAGAATAAGAACATGTAACATTTTATTTTTGGCAGCGTTTGTGACATTTGCTGTGGAATGGCCCAAACAATACTTCTTCATGCCCTATAGGTAGATATGAGGATTGATGAAAAAATGATACAATACCGTTATTTCAATATGTACCAGAAAAGTGGTCTTTAAAGTTTATTTAATGTAATTTACCAAAAAGAAAAAAAAACACAATGTGTAAACCATATGATATTTGTTTTCAATATTACATAGTGCTTATCTTGTTTTCAAAAATGGGAGCACGCTAAACTTAAGTCAAGTTTGGCTAATATGTTTTCCTCACATCTCATCAAGTTTGTTACCAATAAACAGTTTTAATTTTAATAGACCCTTTTCGTTTGTCCCATAATGCATCGGGAGTCTGCGCGAGCAACCATATTACAAAGTTGTGCGCATGACGTCATCTGCGCTCTAGTTTTATTATGGTCGCTCTCGCAGTAACTCCCGTATTTACGGTAGTTTCAAGATGCATTATGGAACATACGAAAGTAATCTGTAAAATTTTAAATGTAATGAGCATATGTATCTGATGGTAGTGGAATCTCATTTTTGATTCTGGGGCTTGGAAGCATGTTTATTATTATTCATGGTTTATTAAAATTGCACATCGCAGCCAATGGCTGAATTGAGTACAAATTACAATGTAAAAAACATCAAAATATTGCACAATAATATCATAATACAGACAAAGTACTAATTAACATGCGTAAGTTCAAAAACAGCACAACAAAATTAATGGGTTATATAAAAAATAAATAAAAGTAATTTAAAACACAATGTTTCAAAAATGAGATTTCACTACCATCAGATATACATATGCTAATTACATTTAAAATTTTACAGATTACTTTCGTATGTTCCATAATGCATCTTGAAAGCATCTTTCACTAGACACCACAAAATGATTTTACCATGTACATAAGTCATAATAATGCCAGAGTTGCTACAGTGATCTGGGGTCGATTTCACTAACGTTAAAATGCACTGTTAACCCATCATAAGACTAAGACCCATCGATAGCTACAACCACCTCTTGACCCCACGCAACGTTAACAAAGGGTTCAATTTTCCTAATGTATAATTTATATATCTTACGACGCGGTGAACACTTACAAAGGGTTTCATATCTTTGTGATATCTAGTTGTAGTTACGAGCTAAACCCTTCGTAGCTACTATACATCATAAATGTTAGTGAAATCGACCCCTGGTAAACATATGGTATACAAAGAAAATAATACTGACAAACGCATGCAAAAATGGTTAGAGATTCCAACAAAATATATCAAATTGCCTGGTCCCACTATGGCTCTCGATGTTAGGATGCTTTCCCAATGTGTTGGGCTGACATTGCAGCAATGGTTTGGGGAGCTTTTTGTGGCGTACTCCCAAAGCATCAAGACCATTCCAGCATTGCAAACGACAATGGGAGAGCATCACCATTATTTTCTTATTTGCCACAGATCGATAAAGTTTTCAAGATGCACTGGCGATGCATTCCCAGTGCATCGTTACATCAGAAGCATAGTGGGACCAGGCTTTAACATCTATTTTCACATCATACAGGGTAGGCCCAGAAAAAAAAATCCTACAAAATAATATCCACAAAATGGGTATAATTTTTTGTTACTAATTCATTATATTACCCACTTGCTCTACTTTTCAATTTCAAGTATTGCCTACAAGTTATCCTAAAGTATTAAAAAAATCATACAAACAACTTTTTCAAAAAATATAACCAACAAATGAGAAGCAATAAGAAGACTTACATAGGATACTAATTCTGAAACACCCTGTAGATAAGGAATAGCCAAGAGCGGATCGATTTCAATAATTATATTACATTATGGTAAAAATAAACCTCACTTATCTTCCCTACAATGAAATCAATTCCTGACATTAATAATTCATTCACCGCACACTGCATGACACTATAAACTTCAAGTTTATGCATACTAATGCTGAAATTTTTTTCCTGATCTTCTTAACTTCTGCTGTCCACTCCTGGCTACAGGGCTATCAGTGAGCTGATAAGCTTTGCATAGAAAATCAAACAATTCAATTACATAATTCAAACGAGTGCCATGTAGAAGATTATATAAATGCAGTCATTTGTGGAGGCCATTAATTCGTATCAATGGACCTCTACTGACAATAGTCTTTCACACATGAGCTGTATTACATGATTACACAAAAGGATTGTGTAAGAGGCCAGCATCAAGTGATGTCAAACTATAGCTTTCCCTCTGAATGTACCAATATATTCAATGCTTTGCAATAGATAGAATGCAAAACAAACCAAAGAAGTTATAAATAGGAAGCAGTGCTCACCGCCATTTTGATTTGGCCGCCGTGTTAAACCTATAGGATGGTGGCCATCTTGGATTGTCGCTCATAGAGGATAAGTTATTGTACCTCCAGCATTTTACGGTTCCACGTGGCACACTTCGATAGTCTTCCCAGATTAGCGGGAAAATTGGTGTACCTTGATCAGAGCAAATTGCTATAAATGCTGCTCGAAACGCAGACATAGTTTGCCCGTAAAAGAAAGTGCACATTCAGAATATGCGTCAACTGAAGCTTTAAACGATCTGCCTGGATATCAAGCCAATCTGCAAACATATGAGGTACAATGAGCAACATCAAGACGGCGGCAACCACTGCTTCTTGATTTTAAGTTCCTTGATACAAACGCATCTCAGATAATTAACAAAGTCACAAAGACAAAGCTAGCTATACAAATTTCAACTATCTAAAATTATACACTACATATTTGAGCGCAAGAAGCCCCCAAAACAGACAATATAATAAAAATGTTATTATTCACTTAATATTAGGCACTCAGGATAGGTAGAGGCAAAAGAATTATTTATTGGACACTCTAAACAAAAGTCCAGGGTATGGGTTGCATTTAAAAACAATGGGGCCCTGTTCTCTGATTTTTTTGTTTAAACTGTCCAATAAATTATTGTTTGGCCTATAGAGTACAAATTATATTCAATGCATTGCAATGTAATATGAAAATGACTTACTGCTACCAATGGCACAACAACACACGACAAATCATCTCTACCTAGCTATCTAGTCACTACAAGGATTTCAAACAGCGAATCCAAACAGGGCGGCCATTTTGAATCGCCATAGAAAGCAATGAAGGAGTCAAAGGTTTGGTCTCCAAAATTGCTTTGGAATTGAAAAACGCATAAATTGACAAATTACGGTGTGAAAGATGTTGTGTCTTGAAATGTATTCACATTTGAGACACAATATACAACCGAAAGCAGCTGACATGAAATGCACAACTTTCTGGCAAAGACCCATAGAAGGATTCATTGATGAGTGGTTAGGGCATGGGACTCATAACACAGGGGTTTCAGGTTCAAGCCCCAGTTGGACAATGTCTCTATGATTCCTGGGGCAAGGAACTTTATTCTGATTGCTCTAAGTTTTGGAAGTCACATTAAGCCGTTGGTCCCCTATGCAAATGTTTCTCCTTGGGGCACTGTATACAGTGTATACCGGGTGAGTCACTACCCCAGAAGTGAGCGTCATTGTTGTCCAGCACTTTATGTGGGATGGTATAGGCTGTTTATCTCTCTTTTAAATTAATTACTTACAGAACAATAAGTGGTATTGGTGTGTGTGTGGGGGGGGGGGGGGGGTAGTCTTTAGTAGAAATCTGAGCTGGAAATTGAGGAATTGCATGGTATAATTTGGTTAACAGCAACATATTGAAATTCATACATTTTTGTGTGAAATGTCCTTTAGCTGGTCCCTCCACTCCCACACACAAATAGCTTGCTATGCCACTGTTCACTATAAATTATAAATATATCCCTAAATTGAATTTTACAATAATATGAATTTGTTCACATAATTTGACATGGAGTCATAAATTCAAGAAACAAAATACAACTCATGTAATCGGACAATAAGTTATGATCAACTCAAGGATTCTATCGTCATAGTTACCACAATATAGCCATGACAACATGTTTATTCATGTGTGAAATCTTGATCTGATCTTGTTGCAAGAACTACTTGTAAGTATTTTATTTGTCATAATTGGTCACTTCAGTATAAATACAACATGCATATTTACAAAAACAAACACAGCAATCTTGAATTCCCAAAATTTTGGGCTAAAATTCTTCAAGAATCCATCCTCGCAACGATTCTACTTCAAATCAAAATTTGTGAGAATTCTCATGATTCTCATGAAAATTTCTGAGATATATAATGTATAATTGTATGAGAATCCCACATTTTTTGTGAGAACCTAATGGATTTGTTCAGCTTCAAGCAAATTTCTTGTCCTCAAAATGAAATTAAACAATACAAATTTCAGCAGAATAAACAATAACTTCTGCCAGGGAATTTTGGCTATATTTGATGCGTTGTACCAGCTGTTCTTTGTTGGTCTAAACTGAGATTCACAATTTTCGGTCAGTTTTTAAGGGCTCATACCTGTTTACATAGGTCCAGCTTGGCTGGGAAAACTGGACTGGCCAAATCTTACAGCTTTTTGCAGCTCAGTATTTCAATTAAGTCATTTAACATATTAAAAATTAACATTTTGTGTTTGTGCAAAGTTAGTTATTGTGAAAAGTTGGTTTTTGTTTTTTAAATTTGATGGTAATGTCACATTCATGACAGTCACCATAACCCTTTGTGTCGTCCTTCGGAGGGGACGTAAAGCCGTCGGTCCCATGAACAGAAGAGTCATACCTGTACATGTAATCGCAGTCAGTATCGTAAAGAGTAGGGTATTCTACCCCTGATTGTTCCTAACCCCGTTCTGGTCATTGTAGGGGTACCCCTTGTAGAGTGTTTATCACTGTTGGGTATACCCGTGAGGATCACTCCTCTAAAGTGTATTAAAATAAAAAAAATAAAAAAAAATTACTCAATTTGCTTACAACAAAGTTGTATCTGTTTTTGCTCACTATTTGTGTACAAATCTTACAGGCAATCTTGAGGCAAACAAATATTGCACAATTGTTTGAAATAAGAGATAGAGCAATCAAAATGGTTTTGATTCCAATCAGAAACCAATATTCACATATGCATGTAAACATACCCTGTGATAATGAAACTAAATTAAATTGGAAAATATAAAAATATGGCATTTCATTATTTCATTTGTGTGATTTCTTCCAAGAAATTGTCCAAACCAGTAATTAGGATGTGTTGATTCCATCCTAATATATCAGTAAGGAGCAATTTCTAGTCAGGCAGAATACTTTGATGGCTATTTTCATAACATATTGCACTACATGGTTACATAGGAAGAAACTTAAGTGGATATAATACGTATTACATTTTTACATGATTTAGCTGGAGCCCATCCACTGATTTACCAATAAATAGTGTATCAATTTCAACTATATAAAAATGTGTTTTCTGACACAACTATGTTTAATATGTATCAATACATCTCTATAAGCCACACTTTAAGTCCAGATTTTTATATGGAAAATTACTCTAGGTCTTATATTACAACTTTGTGTGCAAATCCATTGGGTCTTTTTTACTAATCACCTGATACAACTTACTCCAGGTGCTCCACATAAAAATACAGGTGTGAATTGAATTTCGAGAATAGATTAAAAATTAAGTACAATATTATATAAAACTAATGTATTCATATATTGTTGTTGGATTTAATTCGTGAACACGTATTCAAAAGTCTTGAACGTAGATGCAACCTTGAAAATGGATACTCACGTCAGAGATCAGTGCGTATTTACTACACACATGAATCAAATCCAAATACAATAGTAGGGTCATACCACTGATTCCTTTAAAGACAAATAATTTGTAAATCTACAAATTGTAGGCAGGGTGGATCCAGGAATTTTCAAAAGAGGGGGCGCAATTTTGACAGCGC
>JXSR01S029028.1:10910-23892 GCA_000969725.1 Ophiothrix spiculata
CCCCTTTATGCACTAACAGAAGTGCGGGGGATCTTATGCATTTTAAATGTACAATTCGATAAGGAGAAATATTAATATATTTAGAGAGATATTTACGTCCAATCATCTCTGGGTTAAGTGGTTAAAGGAATTCGTCTTTTGATTGCACAAGAAATAAATAATAGGATTTATAGGACACTATAATTTCTTGTGTTTTTGGTACAGTCATTTCCATTTAGTATACCTGTCAATAAGTATTAAAGGATCTTTATAACTTATTAGCCTCCGAGCTATTTCCTTAACATATCAAATAAAACTATGAAATTTATAAAAACACAATTCCCGTAACTAGATGCAATCCACATGATTTCTGGACACCCTAAAATGTCATTATTTACAAGTAACATCTGGGTACTACTATATTTATTTTAATATCCATTAATTTAACCAAAGAGTGTAGATTGAAAGTAAAAAACAATCAGAATTCAGAATTACTTTTAGAGTATTGTGGTAATTATGAAACGTTCAAATTGAACTAAATCCCGCCTATAGCTTCAACATCCTTTAAAACCGCCCCAGAGATTTCATCCGTCTGCAAAGGAACTAATCAGTTTTATTGAAATTTAGGTATGTTGACAAGAATTCAATTTCTCGACCTAATTCCAACCTGCTCTATATACATCCTATGTATACGTGAATATAAGTGTGACAGCATTACTTAACTTAAACCGAATAAAGTTTCCTGTTTAAGCATTTTAATGTACTTCTCTAAAATTTGTCTATTTTTGTTATAGTGTTGTTTTTGCTTGTTTGTTCCTTAGTTTGTTAGTTTATCATTGTTTTAAATCCCACTAAACTTGCTATCAATTAGAATCAAACATATAGTTATGAAATGAACAAAACGCGACTATACGTGTCGAGCATAAATATCTCTATTTCACACATAAAATAACCTAATAGTCCGGCAGAATCTTGCATTAACATGAAAGTTTAATATATAGTTTTGCTTTTGACGGATTTTAGTTGCTAAAGGTTTCTATTTTCAGAATCTACCGGTTACTAAATGTCACCCCTTGGGATTTTGAAAAATCTAAGATTGGGTCCAAAATGACCACCATTTCCTATTTTTAGCCATAGCTTCCTTGAAATTTACCCTATGATTGTGATTCTGGTGGCAAATTATATCCTAAGGTGGGTTATGGTAGGACGTCAAAGTCCGAGGGTAGGGGGGATGGTTGCTACCTCAAAAAAAATTAAATCGCCATTTTGAAAAATATCTTCATGATATGGAATTGAAAATACAGGACATGTTAGATTAGGACATTGTCGATTCCTTCATTTATTAGCAAAAGACATGACGAAAATCGGACATTTCAGCCTTGTATCGGGGCATGAGATTAAAATTCCTGATTTCTTTTCTCACGAAGTAAGGGCTAAGAATAAACTGTACAATTGTGTTGGGAGTGGCCATCTTTCTCTTTCTCTTTTTCTTGCTATCTTTCGTATTTTCGGCATCTTTTTAAAGATGCATTGGCCAGCATGCAAAGATTAGCCATTTCTGGCTATACAGGTTGGTACTTTTGTATGAGTTTGGAAGAGACCATGAGTTTAGCATAGGTCTAATGGCATGTGTCCGTCATGGACCAACCAAGGTTAATAAACAAACAATAACTTTTTTTTGAAAAGTGACCATTTTTGCCCAAAGTCGAATTTTTCGGTCCGGAAATACTCTGTGACATCATAATTACATAACGCCTCGACCGATTTTCATGATCTTGGTATTAATGGAAAGAGGAGACCCTACCCTATACCATAGTATGCCTACCAAACAATATAACTTTTTGGGTCCTAATTTTAAAATCACAGAGGGGGGGGGGGCTTAAGAAGACGTGTTACAAAAAAGGATTAGGAGGACGATGGTTAACATGTCTTATTCACCTATCAATTGACATCTTATCATAACAATGTATCAAACCTAACTATTTGTGCCAGATAAATTATGATTATCCTTTATCCAATGTTTACAATACGCCTTAAAATTACTTGTCATGAATTAAACAATTTCTGTGTCTCGTTTAGCATTGCAAGTGAGTTTAAAGTAATTTACAGTATAAATACATTTATTATTGTTTTGATTACCAGACTTATTCTTGTCTTTAACTTTTGGATCTCTTTGCACTCTTTTTTTTATAGGAGTGCATTAATTTAAAGGGGTTATCATAGATTTTTTCCGCCACAATTCTACTTATATACATTTTTTTGAATCGATAGAATAATATAACCTTTAGGCTACCAGTAGTTGTCTCTGAATTTGTATAGTATTGAGAAAATGCAATTATTTACTAAGTTTATTTTTCCCCTCTTGAATTGGAGAATAATTTTGTGAGAAAAAATGTTTCTAGCTTGGAATTTTATGAATCAAACTAATTATTTTTGAGTATTTCTTGTTTAATATATTGAATTCTCTAAGAAGCTGAATTGATATTTCAGCTGGTAAGTTCATCTTATATACAAATATAGCATTATGGACATAGTCACACCACCATCACATACGTATTTATTGCTAAATTTAGCCCGGTCCTTTAACGGAGACTTCGAGAGGAATAAAGGAATACTATCCATTGCAAGTTTCAAGAGGCACACTTGAGGGTTGTTGTCAACATATCCGATTTCTCGAGACACCTTGTACGTTTACAAATACCTGGTATTTTCAAAGAGATTATTATCAATCTGTTTGAAGTCCGTTTCTGATCAAAGAAGTCGTTCTGATTAAGAAAATGTCTGTAGACTCAAATTACAGCACAAAAAAAAGGAGAAGAAATCTGGTCATCGTTGATAAGAAGGCTTTTCTTGTAAAAGGAGCACTGTTTGCCTTACGGTGCTTTAGAGATAATTAAATAGAAACTTTTTGAAGTTAATTCTATAATGGGATACAATTTCACGATTATTCTATGATTTACTTACCAGACGTATTTTAAAAGGTTTACAGGAAACATTTTACTAGTCAGATTTGCCTGACCCAAGGTTCACTACAATCAAAAAATGCGTTTTCCTATACCTGAGGTTTCGCAAGTCAAAATTTAAAATAAGGTTTGTTGGGTTTTGATAGTCCGAATTTGAACAAAAAAGGGTTCTTTTGTCTAAAGTTCACTTATCCTTTGGTTCACAAAAAAAAAAATAAGGTACGGTAGTCTGAAAAAGAAATAAGGTCCGCTAGTTCGACATTTCAATAGGATTCAGATCAGAAACCAATGTTATCTTCAAGTGCGAATTCATGTCAGTTTGTGTATATTAAAAATAGAAAATAGTTTTATAAAAAAAAATTTGAATAAAATTAAAAGTGATATTTCTGTAAATAAAAAAAACAAGAGTACGACACACAGGTGTCAGGCATAGACGTGCAATTTCAAAATCGATATATTGCCTTACGTTTAACCTTTCCAGGGGCAATTTCAACTCGAAATTAAATTACCCCTTCATATTTTCACATCTGAAGTTGTGATTTCGAATTATTGAAAATGATCTCTTGGATGCGGAAAGACTGTAGCATAGTGTATAGAATATAGTTAGGAGGAATTATCTTAAATGAGTATTAAAACTCCAACAAAATGCTCCACTATGTTCTTTAATTTTTTAGTACTTGGTGTTAATGTTTTAGATCTTTCCTTGTTGTCAAAGTCAGGCAATAAAAAAGAACAGATTAAAAACTAGACAAACATGTCCACACCAAAAGGTTGCTTTAGGTTATGAAAATGGTGATTCTTTAAAAGAAAATTTTGCCTCAAAACACGGATCTAAACATCAAGATGTTAAAGGTAATTAAAGAACGCGGCATTACGTGTTTAGGGATGATGACAGCATTGGATTAACGTGTGTGCCGAGGTGAGTACGTTTCTATTTCAGGTTTTTACATATTGCGACCCAATAAGACAGGTGTTTACCAGTTATTACCTCTCCATTTTTTTATTAATATTTTTTTTTTTTTGAGGGGGAGGAGGTTAAAGTCTAAGTTTACCTATTCTGATTAAACTCTCTCTCTCTCTCTCTCTCTCTCTCTCTCTCTCTCTCTCTCTCTCTCTCTCTCTCTCAAATAAACAATACAATTCTTTTTGTTCTATTAGAAAAAATAGAACTGCTTATTAAAAGCACACAACCTACGCAAACGAACTCAAATGGTTACTCGATTAAAATAATAATGGTCTTAATAAATCTAATAATTTACAGGAACTAATATTTTGGGAAAATATTCTTCCAAGGAGACATGGCAAGCAATAATTATTGTTCATACATTAACACATTCGGGAAAACAAATCAAAAATCGGGCCTCATCAATTCATACATTAATTCGTATTTCATCATCGGTGGCGCTATTCATTTCTTAATTAATTATTTATATGCATACTGTAAAAAAAATATTAAATGTGTGAATTCAACATTTGTTTTTTTTTTTCCTTGTTTCGAATTTTAAACTAAAAATCATAAATTCTTAAAATCCGGAAACTGGATTTATATAATAGCACCACCAATAATGCGTATTTGGCTCGTTCTCAAATAAGCGTGCAACTTTAGTCTCAGAAATTTTTAAATTGTTAAACAAACTCTGAGTGGTATTGATCGTAATGACGACATTTGAAGGCATAGAAGCCAATGCTTTTGCAGCACAAAAAAGTTAAACAGCTTATCCAAAATCTCAACAGGGAATTATATCAAGAGGAGTGACAACCAAATGATGTGGAAGGCGGTTGGTGTGTGAGTCTGAAGTCACCGTAACCATTTATTTTAAGGTCGTCGGTTAAGAAACAACGGTCTGTGCCGAAAAAATAAACTCAGCCCCGTACCTGAGTACTGGCTGCAGAAGAGAAGGACATGTCCGACGAATAGGTCACAATGAACACTCTTGGACCAGTCGTAGATGTAGCATATTTCATTTTGCAATACAGCTGAAATACATGCAAAGGTTGTTATTTGCCGGAATTGATTTTTGCCAGCTTCACCATCTTTATGCTTGCTTCAAAATACCTGCAAAGCTTCATTTCAGGCTCATTCTCCGATAAAGCGTGCAACTTTGGTCTCGGAATTTTAAATTCAAACTTCTAATAACTCATGAAAAACATACAAAATCATAAACTCTTGCGGTTTCTGAAGAAGAAACAGTGTATGAGAGATTTAAAAAATATTTGATTGTTGTTAACCATTGTATTGCTGCCTCTTAAAGATAACGTGTCATAACATATCTGTTTGGTTCTTTTCTAAATCTTACGTTAATTGGCAACACTGCATACTTACCAACTTACTTTTTACACTCGATGAGTAAGCTTTTACAATAATTAATAATGTATAGCATTCCACTTTATAATGCATTACTTTTTCACGAGGGGTAATAAAATGTACATAACGTATCTGTTGCAGCACTAGCGTAACATATGGCTTTATTGACATTAATATGCTTGCTACTTGTTACTTTAAAACACATTTTTGTTTTCCAAATATATCATATTACAGAGTCAGTCTGTGAACACATTTGGTAACATCCATCTACCTCTTTTTTTCTACACTTTCTTGACCATTTGAAAAATGAAAACGTATCTGTTGGCATTTAATATCGGCGACATGCAATCAAAAAAGCTCTCGTTATAAAAAAAAATGACCCGATGCTTCAAAGTTTTATATTTTTCAATTAGAGCCTAACACAGACTGTTAAAAAGTCACATTTTATATGACCAGCATGCATGTGAAAAGAGTGGGACTACACTGTATAGAGCATAACATGGCTTGCGACACGGGTAAAACCAGGGTAATTCATTTTTCGATTAATATTTTTTGCTATATCCCAGCATGTATCAACTTCTAAATGAATGCATGTTCCTATTGTGACTTTTGACTACAAACTAAAAAACAAAAACAATTTATAATAGGCTTAACAAGTTTGGACCAAGTATATATACTTTTAATAGGTCCCATCCGAAATTTTAAGGGTTCGGGTTCGGGTTAGGGTATGTTTAGGGTTAGGGTCGGGTTCCAGTTAGTTTGATGTTCAAATTAATTAATAAAAATATGTTATTTAAAGTATAGCTTTAAAATCCGTTTAGGTATGTCATATAGCTGCACCGCAATAAAAAAAAAAGTACGAGAGCTGATACACAGGTGCCACGAAAATTCCAATTATAATTATTCCTAAAGCTATAATTTCTCATCGATATTTTGCTTCGTCTTGAGCTACCTCGTCACAACTCTTCCTTGGGTGATTTCATTCCAAAGTCAAATTACCCTTCCTCGCTTAAACAGCGACTCTTCACAAGCAACATCTTAATTTGTGATTTTTATTAACTGAAAACAATATTGTGTTGAATAACTGAAATTCTAGGAAAATAACAAAGCAGTTTCAACATAAACATATCTATATTCAAAAAAAAAACATGCTATATTATTATATAGCTATGATTCTTTCATATGTTGTTGTCTTATTATTAATTGCGGATCTAAAAATGTTACAAAAGATACAGTCATGACAGTATGGGATAATAATTGGTCAGATGAAATTTCTAACATTTACAAACTCTATAAAGAAAATACACAAAACTATTGAAAGTTGTAATACAATAATGTTGTTATCGCTTTAACAGATCGTACATTTGTTGTTATAGGACAGATGATCAATGTAATATAAGCAAAACCTGTGAAATTAAGGAAGATGTGTCAAAACAAAACCTCCAGTTGTGAACTTTGAGAACTGTGGGTAACACTTCCATCCATGAGAACACGACATAATGTGTATAAGCATGATAACATGATTTTAAAGTTTCATTTATTACCGAGGTCAGCCTGTTTGATAATTAGGAAAAATTAAAAACAAATGTCTTCTATTCTGATTCTATCCTTAATCGCGACAAAACTTTTTTGAACTTCAATGTAACAAATTCAAAATTCAAAACCGGAAAATGTTTCTAGGTAAAAAAACTCGAAATTGTTATTTGATTAGAAAAGAAAAGGAAAAAAAATATAATATTCCCGTAATGGTATCCTATTAGGGGGAGAGTGCAAAGATTGTATCATGAAAACTTGGGTTTTTATTAATTTGTCATTGAGACTAATTAGATAATTTGTTCAATGGTTCATCAATCTACATCTTTTTTAATAATATTATTTAAAGAATTTGCCTTTGAAAGACAATTTTTTATTCCTTAATTTTAAATTAAGGAATAAAAAGAAGAAGAAAAAAAACCCAGTATTGCTATATAGGGCTTAGTAGGATTCAAACCATGGTTTCTCGGGTACCAACATATCATCTGAGACCATTGATCCAATTAGGGATTTGATACAAGCTTTGGTTAATCATTCATAGATAACTTTCAAAGTGATTTATTGCGCAACTATTGTACATGTTGAGTGGCTTTTGCTTCATCATAATCACGATTATAATTTAAAATTATAATTTAATAAAGGATGGCGCTATCACGTTAGTCCAGAATGTATTTGTTCCCATTAGAGGCACCTGTGCGTCAATATAGAAAAGTACGGTATCAGCTTGTTTAACAATAATATAAACATTCTTTGACTCAAAGTTCCTATATTGATGGTATTACCTTTTTTGAATTTGAATCTATTTTGTAGAGCACGAGATTCCTTTTGGCAAATTATTTATTTTCCATTACAGAAAATTAATATTAGATTCGGGCTGAAACTGTTAACTAATTTTCATATTTTGTAAATACTAAAAATGCTAAGTCCACTTTGTCAAAAATTGATTTAACCCTTGTCTTACCAAGACCTAACGAATGATTCCCCGTCGCATAAAAACGCAAACGAATATAACCTAGGGGATTTTGGTATTTATAAGTGAGTAATATGTTATAAATTCATCCTTTGTGGTCATTTTAGCGAACACAATTCGTAGGTGCCACCTTCAGGGGGGTCAGGGTACCTCGTCAAAGTCGGAAGGTAGGGGGAGGTGGTTGCCACCTGGGAAAATGTTAAGTCGCCATTTTGAAAAAAATATCTTAATGGTATTCACCTTAAACTTACAGAGCATATTATAAACACCATTTTACTTCTTTATAAGCAACAAAATCCTGCAAAATTTCAAGGTTTTGAACTTTTACAGCAACATTTCGATTTGGTGGCAATTTTTGCCCAAAATCGTGATTTTTCCGACTCAGAAGTACGTATGACGTTATAATTACGTAACTCCTTGGCCAATTTCCATGATTTTGGTATCAATGGATAGAGGAGACCCTATCCTATACCTTGGTATAAAGCAAAATAACTTTTAGCACTCCAATTTAAATTTCATTGGGGGATGGTACCCCCCCCCCCCCCGTTGATAACAAACGTTAAAAAAAAATTTACTTAATATTTTAGTTCCACTAATGATTTTTAAATAATTTAATCATACCCTACATCTTATAATGTGTATTTCACATTGACATCATTACCTTCATAAGGTTCAGTCACACACCACAGTAATATGTATATCGATTACCAAAACAACCTAAGATAAATACGAATTTGTTTTCATGAAATTAAAATTTGCCACTCCTGCCCCCAAGAAAAAGCTTTTCTTGAACTGTATTTACATTGGCTGTCTTGCTCTTATTCAAGTTCTTCTTTATGTTCCCTAAATGAAAAAAACAATGGATGTATTAAAGCAGTTTTATCCTTCTTATAAGAAATAATAGACCATTTTTGCCATTCTTAAAAAAGGCAAAGTAACTTTATTTATTTAAAACAAATAATGAATAAAATGCTTTATCCCCTGCAAAAAATATTCAAATGGATTGTTTCATTTACCTACATATTTTAATACTTCTTATTAAGAGAAGTCTAATTACCCTGTATTCTCATTTGAAAGCACAGGCGATGGACTATAATGAGGTCTCGGGTAAATATGGATTTGTTTTCATGTTATTAAGATTGCTCAGTTATCCAATTTAGAGAAAGCCTGGTGTCCTTTTTGTTGTATTTTCTTTCATCGCTTGACTCTAATGGAGTTGAAAGTTCTGTTAATGTTCTGAAGATATTAGATTTCCGAAAAGGCCTCTTATTCATGATTTGAGAAATCAAAAATCGTATTCATTTTTTTCCCAATTTTTGCCAACGGAGAGTTTTATATGAAATGAGCAAACTGCTTTTTTTAGCATACTATTCACATTGGTTTGAAGAAATTCGTGTTAGTTCAATTATAATACCACATTCTAAATTGATACAACACTTTGACTTGCTTGATTAAAATGTCAAGAAAAGGTAAACTTGTGATATAATTAATAGAAAACAGAGTTTTTTAAATCACACCGACATTTGTCAAAGTTTGCAAAACCTTTTAAGATGTCATAAGCGATATCATAAACCGACGGGAACCATTCCATGTTCACTACAACCCTAATTTTGTAAATTGAGGGGCGCTGAAGGATCATTTTGTTTTTTGCTTCCAAGCATTATGCTGGCTCAGTCAAGCGTGACATAAACATTCAATCACCTGTTTATCAATTTACTACAGATTAACATTCCATATGACCCCTGAACTTGAGTAGAGAAGTGACCTTGAACAAGGCGGGGTCAAATCAAATTTGACCTAAAAATTACGTTTTTGACCCATTTTTGTTGTTGCCGTCTTACCAGTACACAAGAAAATTGACCACATTCGGAGTTCCATCTCACATCCAACATGGTTAGTTATCTAATCTGACCAAAAGCAACATAAGTGTCAGTATATTTGCATCATAAATTGATCTTTACATAAAAAGTGGTGACAGTTCAAAATATTCCAACTATATGAGCAACCGTGTAGTTGAATTAATACATCATTGGCAATAACTTAATTATCTTTGCATACGGTATTTAACGATGTATTCATATTGCGAAATTAATCAGTAGACAATGTACATATGCATTAAAATGGTTAAATAGTAGTGAAAGGCTCTTGTCTTTTGACGTTATTTCTACTGAAAATGTTTAGATTTTACTTAAAGGTGCATTGGATAAAATTTCAAAATTTTATTTGTGGATGATTTACACTTCATATGGTAGACAAAAACAGCCAGTTATCAGATATCGAGAAAATTTTGATCTAAACCTTCAGAAAAGTCAAAAAATTTGAATTTTCTGACTGTTTTTAATCATGGGAATGAGGCTATTATCTAAACGCATTTAGTGATACTATATATCAAGAGAGAGCCAAAGATTTGTCTGTACAATATTACTTTCACATCATAGATTGCAAATATATCAAAAAAATTGAAGTTTGCATGAAAAGGACAATTTTAAAAAATCAACAATAGATGGCAGTATTTATCGTTGTCGACAACGATAATTAGAAATAAAACAATATATAAATATTTTGATACATAGGATCTGAATTTGGCAATGAAACTTTGTATGCTGTCATTATTACTGATAATACTTCAGATGATGCAAAAATCTCAAAATGCTTGAGGAAAAGTTTGGGGATGATGCTGAACTTGTCCAATGCCCCTTTAAAATGAAAACAAGTCGCATACTGTACAATTACTGTTTGTTCAGTTTACAACGGGGTGCAGTTTATGTTAACGTAAAACCACTACATGATTATCTCACTTATTCTTATACAATCTGTATAAGGATAACAAACTACCTTGTATTTTCGTAAAACATATATTCTATTCTTGTAGATGCAACGCGTAATTAAGCTTATCTTCTAAAATGCTCAATTGTTTGTAGCCTATATTTCATTGTAGAAATCATGTAAAGGAACCAGACCACCTTGAATACGAAGATGTTTAATCATACTTTAGTTTCAATAAGTGACACGACATTGTTCTTAATTAGCTAGGTCACAAAAAAACTGAAACTACCTTTAAATGTACTCGGACTGTTTTTAAACCCAGATGATATTAAGTGTAATCCCAGAGGCCTCTCGTTGACATTATGGATAACAAGAAAGTAATAAACCTAATGAGTATGGCGAGTTTCTATGCGGAAAGCAAAGGTATTAATAACTGTTTAACATGCACTTGGACACTGGACCGAAGTTGAAGTATTTTCAATGGCACTTTGTACATGTTAAATTACATACCAGTAGTAGGAATTGACTCAGTGTGACATCTCTTGGAGGTCGGTGCCGTCTAATGGTTTTGTCACAGTTCTAAAAATTATTTGATCAAGTGTGTTCTTCCTTATTGCATTACATTAAAGTTTATTTTCATCTGCATCAAGTGTTTAGGGTTATAGTTCTGTTTGTTTGCTTGTGTTTTGGCTTAGTTTTAATATGGAATGTGTGTGGGTGTGTGTTTGTACGTATGAGTGATGTTGCTGCTCGCTTGCTTGCTTGCTTGCTTGCTTGCTTGCCTGCTTACTTGTTTGCTTGTTTGATTTTGCTTGCTTGCTTGCTTGTTTGCTTGCTTGTTTGCTTGCTTACTTACTTGCTTGCTTGCTTGCTTGCTTGCTTGCTTGTTTGCTTGCTTGCTTGCTTGCTTGTGTGCTTGCTTGCTTGCTTGCTTGCTTGCTTGCTTGCTTGCTTGCTTGCTTGCTTGCTTGCTTGCTTGCTTGCTTGCTTGCTTGCTTGCTTGCGTGCGTGTGTGCTTGCTTGCTTGATTGATTGTTTTCATTTCAATCCATTCAATGTGATTTCAAGCTTAAGATTTATTAAAGGAAATTTTAGGACAATAATATGCTGCGTTTTGAATGTTCAAAGACATGCGAAATATGGTGTGTAATTTTCGCTTCTTAATCATCAGGCAACGAATGTTATGGATTCGAATCCATTGAGCGGCGTGTTCTAGTGTCCTTAAGCAACATATAATACTCATATGCTTCTATCCTTTTAGATGTGAAAAGGAAAATGTCATTCGCAAATGACGTGCAGGTATACCCAGGCGCGTTGCCAGGGAGGGTGCAGTGGGGGCGTCGCACCCACCAAAAAAAAAAGTACACAAAAATTCCCTAAACTCCACCAAGAGAACACGTAAAGCAAGCACCGAAACACGTAAAGGTAGATATTTTCTTAATAAAATACAACCCCCGGGTTTTTTTGTTTTTTTTTTTGTTTGAGGGGGGGGGGGTTGTCACTTTGCCCAAACCACTATAATTAGTCGACCAAAAGGGAAATTTTACTTCAAAAGATCCACTATTTAAAAATCCGCCCCCCCCCCCCCCCCCCTCCTTTAAACAATCCTGGCTACGGGCCTGGACACATAAATAAGAAGTTTTGGTTATTCTTCAACGCACATACAACGAACTGTTTTCTCCAATAGTAGTTACACAAATCGATTTGCTAATTTCAACAACAGTAGCAAGATAGGTCAAATCTTTACCCACCAATCAAAATGATTCTTCAATAGGAAAAGTGTCCTTAATAGACCGAGAGATAGTGGCAATTTATTTGACATTTTTGACCAAGTGTCATATTGATTTTTTTGAGTTAGGCATGTCATGGGGCATCTGGAAACATAAGTCTGGTGTTGCACCAGTGGTGGGTCATGACGTCAGAGGTCACATGACCTTTTTTCTCATGCCATATTTGGTCATGAATATGTAAAAATGGGTTTTCAGCCCTAGTTTTCCACAGGATTAACCATTTGTTGTCATTTTAGTGTCAAATGAGAGCTATTGCCATAAGAAATCATGTTATGAATATTGCGGATCTAAATTTAGCATTTCGCTATGCATTATGGGTAAAAATATACAATATTTATCATTTTTTCACAATTTTTTGAGAATTTGATACAATTTGATCATGAATTAATATCCAGATTAAAACAAACTTTTGATATCATAATTTCCTAAAAACTACCCAAATGTATAAACTGCGATTTGTTTAAAAAAGTAGAAAGCTTGGTAATTTAGATTTTAAATAAGAGCATTTTTAGTAAAAAAAATCGTCAAAATTGACTTTTTTGCTCATTTTTGGTAAAAAATCCAATTTTGGCTCTAATTTTCTACAGGATTGATCATTTTTTGTCATTTTGGCATCAAATGAGAGCTATTGACCTTAGCAATCATGTTATAAATGTTGCAGATCTAAATTCAGCAT
>JXSR01S029029.1:635-10725 GCA_000969725.1 Ophiothrix spiculata
TAAATACAGATAAAAGTCAGTAAGGCGCACATTTTTACAACAACGTTCAAATGACTAGCTGTCTGCTCATGAAAATGCATTAGGGTGTTGAAACATGTATGTCTTCAGCATACGTTTGAACTGAGCAACCGATTTGGCGTTCTTGATCGTAACAGGAATGCTGTTCAACAGCTTAGGAGCAGCGACACTATAAGCACGATTTCCATAGTTGATGGTTGAAACCTCGCGAATTGCAGGAGGAGCAAGAACTTGAACTGCGATGCTGAGCGAAGCGCGTAGCCAGGAGTATAAACAGTCAGAAGATCGGATATGAACGCCGGGGCCAGATTGTTAAGGGCCTTGTAAGTGATGAGGAGGATCTTGAAGACTATGCGATCACTTATAGAGAGCCAATGCAATTCATCCAGCCTCACAGCGTTAATGCTTTCTCTAGCTTTCACCAATGTTACCAGTCTAGCGGCACTGTTTTGTACACGTTGAAGTTTCGCGATGAGGTTTTGAGGAAGTCCGTGCAGGAGACTATTATTGGCATCAAGACGAGAAGTAACAAAGGCGTTGATGAGGCGCTCAGCTGTTGATCTGTCGATGTACCGACGAATTTGGCCGATTTTGTAAATGGCGAAGCAAGCAGAACGACAAATGTTGTTGATGTGAGTTGTGAGGTTCAAGTGACTGTCCATTACTACACCAAGGTTGCGCGCTTCATGAGCAGGTTGAACCTGCGACATCCCGACAGAGAATGAGACAAGAGGATCACGTGCAGTCAAATACCTGGAAGAAAACTGGACGACTTCTGTCTTGGTATCGTTCAGCAGAAGACGATTGGAAATTGTCCAAGCCTTGACATCACGAACACAATTCTCAAGGCATTGGAGCTGCTCAGTTTTATCAGAAGGTCGCAGGGTCAAATACAGCTGAGTATCATCGGCGTAGATCATAGTATTGATACCATGACCAGCAATGACGTCCTCAAGTGGGGCTGTGTATAATGTAAAGATGAAAGGACCACATACAGATTCTTGACGAACGCCGCAATCGACACCATGGATATCAGATGTCTTACCACTAATAGAAACCGACTGTTTACGCCCAGAGAGAAATCTACGAAACCAATTAAGTGCATTTCCATTGATGCCATAACGTTCACTAAGTCTCTTAAGCAAAATCTGGTGATCCACGGTGTCGAATGCGGCAGAGAGGTCTAATAATACTAATACAACATCATTCCGCTGATCAATTGCACGTAAGATGTCATTGTTAATACGCAACAGTGCCGATTCAGTACTATGGGACTTGCGGTAAGCCGACTGCATCCTTCCATACAAAGCATGTTCTGTCATGTAGTCCTGAAGCTGGCTGATGGCAGCGCGCTCAACAACTTTAGAGATGAATTTTAAATTTGAGATTGGACGGAAATTCAACATCAGCACCGGGCTTCTTCAACAGCGGTGTAACTTTAGCCGACTTTAATAATGTGATGACCGACATCATGTCCCTTACGTATGTCTAAAGCTACACTCTTAGAAGGCCGGGATCAAATATACGAGTAGTTTTCCGGATCATTTTATTTTGATCCTTTAAGGGTCACTTTTGATCCTTTTTCGGATCAATATATACAAATGGATCAAATTCACCAGACGGTTTTAGGATCATTTTATTTTGATCCTTTTTGATTCCAATATCAAAGTTTTGATCCGTATTTCTGGATTACTTTGATACGGAAAGGATGAGCTCATATTTGATACCGCCTTTGGATCTAACGTGATATGTTGTCTCATATTTCAGTACACCCCATATCCACTACATAGCCGGGAATGTATACAATTGTATAAATACGATGATTTCACAACACTTGTCAACTGCCTGTACCGTGGCCGAGTGGTTAGAGCGATGGTCTCGTAATAACATGATGTACGTGCGGCGTGGCAGCTAGCGTGGGTTCAAACCCTGCTAGGGTCACTTCAGTGAGATATTTTTAGGCAGATCTTTTTATAAGAAATATTTTATCCTTTTTTCGGATCAAGAATTGTGATCCTTCTTTTTGGATCACTTTGATCCTTAAAGGGTAAGCTCATATTTGATACCTAAAAAGGATCAAAATTGATCCTTTTTGTCTCATATTTGATCCTTGCTTTCTAAGAGTGTAAGATTCCTTTTATCCGTTTGCGGCGCGGTTGCGGTGCGTTTTGAACTGTTGTTCTTTCCCCAATTAGCGGCTCTATTTACAGACATTAAGTTGAGTCGTTTTACTTAATTCGTCTGCTGCCATGATGCGCTTGCGTTTTAGTGTGACTTCAATTGCAGTAGTTGCCGTTTTCGGTGAAATTATTCAAGTATAACTTCAGGTTACACTTTTAAAAATCACTGTTATTTTACGACAAACCGTAAAATATTTACCAACAAGTTTTTCACGGCCTTTCATTGTAAAACGTTACATTTTACGGTGTTACCGTAAAACTATGGTCCATCGTAAAAATTAAAATAAAATAACCGTAAAAAATGTATGATTTTGTCGTAAAATAACAGAGATTTTTAACAGTGTAAAATCACTTCAAAAATCAGTCGAAGAAATCGATAAATCTATGCAAAAAATGAAGGAAAAAAGTATCATATTCCAAGAATTCTACCGCTTGCATTTCTTTTCAAATTAATGAAGCTAAAAGGGGTCATATCCTCAGGAAGTTTTGTTAAAACGTCATTTATTATTTATTCTGGTACTTTATTTTTCCTATTAAAGTACTTAAATTTTCCAATTAAAGTACTTTAAATTTCCTATTTAAAGTGCATTATTCTGGTAGATTAAAGCGATGATTAAAGATAGATAGGGACAATAATGCTTCCAGCAAGGCTGATGACAAACACATTCTTGACCGCGTGATTTCTTACTCGCGGACAACAAATTTTTACAACTAAACGCTTTATATGGGGGAAATTAAAAGGCTGTCGTGATTTTCTTTAAAATCTCACCTGTATACAAAATCTCCCGATTTATACATGACCGTGCAAACTTGGATTCATTTTCATGCATATTGGCTTATCTCATGTAAGTTAATGCGGTGGTTTGAAGTGGATACTCGTGAATTATGCACTAGATTTATCACAATTTGATCCATGCAATTACACTGGTCTTACAGAGGCAGGTGGAATTTTTATATTCATCACACTCAGTATACTATATTTCAATCGAGCAACAACGTGGAGCATGATTTAATGAGAGAAATAAAATGATGGGCCTCTGTTTGTATTTGTGATTTCTACGACTCGCCGTGTGGTTTGAAAATGTACTAAGTTATGCACATTTTTAACCTCTAAAATAGCACTGCGATATTTGTTGTAAGTGGGGAGGGTACTCATATACGTTCCAAAAGGGTACGTTTCTTTACTTAAAAATCCTTATAAACGTGGGTTTCGTTTTATGTCTCCAACAATACTGGTCTCCAAAAGTCCTAAACATGAGTCACATTTTCCCGAAAATTTTCCATAAATGAGTGTCTGAAGTCCAAGCCACACATAATTATATACTCGTCAAAACCAAAGCTATACTGTTGGTTTGAAATTTTGTGTAGTTCGAAACATCCGTTTTTATTCATATCTCACCATTTCATAGTCAAGACACGTAGCCTATTATGGAATTACAAATAAAACTTTAATTTAGAATTTTAATTTTAAAAAATACAATTTTTTGTTAAAAGCTCTTGACCGTAATGCCCTTAAACTTAGTGTAAAACGTTATTATTTCCATGGTATTATGTCACTGTTGGTGTTGCTAGCATTGGAAGTCAATTATCTGTGCTTCGTTGCAGACGCTCCGAACTACGTAAATGAGATTACGAAAAAGTCAACTTTTCTTGAAAAAACCCTGTTGACGCCATTTTGAAGATGTATCCGAAATCAATGGCCAAGGAATAAATATAGATTCTAGACACTCTTCCCCTAATGTATGCTAATCATAGTATTTGGATTTTGCGGCGGGCTCAAAAACTCGAAAAAGTGATGAACTTCGGAAATACAAAATACGGGTAGCCATACGGGTAAAAAAAGGAGATGGGGGTCGTGAGGGATTGCCACCTGGCAGTAGCGGCGGAAGGTTAAAATTTTAGGGGGGCGGCTAATTTTTTTAAACATGGTCGGAGGAAAATTATGATATTTTGTAATGCGCGTAGGGCGGGAAAAAAATCTTGTCAAGTCGGCTAATAATATCTGAAAATTCGATTTGTTTCTTTCATCTTTAATTTTCAAGGGGTCCGCCCGCCCCCTATTTCCGCCGAAGGTACTACTATTTTGGGAGTTTCTCCAATGGAAAAAAACCTTGAGCTTCGAAAACCCACATCAGATCAAGGCAAAGAAAAACTTGAAAGAAATGAATTCAGGTATTCCTTTCAGTTCTTCTTACCCCCATATTTCTTTATTGTGAACTATTATACATGACACAGACTGCCGCTTCTGTAAACATAATTGACTATGATAAGTATGAGGGCGATCAACTTGTGAAATGATAGGTAAACGACAGGCGCACGGTCTCGTCGACATTCAAGCCCTTTTAAAGCAAATGTTGAGATTAAATGTTACAATTTGTCAAGAGCCTGACCGGCCACTGGAAGATTTATTTATTTATTTATTTCATTCTTGTTTTACCTGGGAAACCGATTCAATGTACTGGCACTGTTCTTCCTGATGTCAGTCTATTATAGTCGCTAGTGAAATGGACAATCAACCTTTCAATGAGGGATGGTATATTTTTACCATCACACGAATATAAACAGTTAATATTTGTTTTATATAACTCATCTATATATTCTAGTCATTTGATAACACATGTAAACTATTGTACTTGCCCATTACAACAGGTTCCTTCTGTACACTGTAGTTTCAATCCAGTATAAGATAAGAGACGATATGCTATCAAACAGATGAAAGTGATAGTAAAGACATCAAAGGGATGATAGTGATAGTAAGAATGACAAATGGTCACGTGTTACAATCTTACCAATCAAATGACTAGAATCTATGGGAGAGTTATATATAAAACATTGGCGTAGCCAGGGGGGTGCGGAAGGGGCGTGCGCACCCCGGGGGTCTACAAAAAATGGAAAAAGAATGACAAAAATAAAAGGAAAACAACCAAAAAAAGGGACGCAGTAGTCCTAATTACTGCTAATAATACATTTAGTGACCGTCCAATACAGGCAGATACCCCTAGTAACCCCTGGATCCGTCGCCGTTTTGGACAAGGTTGTTTTGCGCACCCCGGGGTCTGCAATCCTGGCTACGCATATGTAAAAAGTTATAGCAGGGTGTTGCAACAATCACATAAGTAAATTGAATCAAAATATTTGCCAAATATCAAAATGCAGATAATGCAAATCAAATAAAACCAGCTTTGGCAAGTTTCCATAGGAATATGGTGTTTTAAAATTCAAAATTCTTTAGAAACCTAAAAAAAAATGTTTAAGTTATAAATTAAAAAGATCATACAAATAGTACTGTAAACGCTAATTTTTTCGCGCTCAGCCAATTTTGGACCATTTCGTGCGTTTTTATTTTCGCGCATGTGAACATTTTCCGAGTATATAATTGCATCTGCAACAAATCCACATTAATTTTCGCGGTACCTTTATTTTCGCGCTAATCTCATTTCGCGCGAAAAGCGTGAAAATAAATGTAGCGCGAAAAATACCACTTATACAGTATTCACATCAGTCAGTAAAAACTCAGCAAACTCGGTACTAATCAATAGTGGGCACCTGCATAACTCAAAAACTAAAATCCAGTCTCTACTGGTATATTTATAACTTGACTAAAATAAACATGATACACCAAGGAGTCCAGATCTGTCCTATTTGATAGCAAAAATATCAAGGTGTTGTTTTGTATCTATTGGCAAAATTGTACTGTTCTTGAGAAAACAAATGAATAGAACATTGCTATCCAATACGACTCAAAGACTCAATCTTGCACCCAACTCCAAAAAAGTACTCAATAATAAACGGTCACCAAAAAATAAGTTCCCCCCCATGGATGGCCAGACTTTGTAATGATAGAACTCTCCATTTTGAATACTTTTCTTTTGCATAAAATAGGTTTCTGGTTTGAGAAACACTTGTGCACGAAACCTACGTCACTATTTGATGAAAGCTTTTGTCGTTTTCTAACAACAAAAAATCATGTTTTCAAAACTGGCGAAAAAAAAGTTGCACTTGCGTATTTTGTGAAATCCCAACATGCTTCCACGTTTACTTATTTTGTTTTTCTCTCTTTTAAATCAGTGCATGTTCCACAGTTAAACATGATTTATAGACCCCTTCTCATTTTTAAATGAATTGCCATGACTTAAATGAAGACATTGTCGGATTAAAATCGCTGTATAAATGAAGAAAATGTCGGATTAAAAGTACTGTGTCCACCGATCTTTTCAACAACTGGTAAAGCGATTTTGTGTTTAAAATTGAAAAAATTTCACGGATTTATTTGACATTTGGACCATATGACATTTTTATACACCCGAAGAAACTAAGGTAACGAGTCACTGATCAAAACCCACATTATCAACATGAAAACAAAACACAGGCTAACAGTGCAGTGATATCGCGTAAAATCGTTAAGCTTTGCGATCCGTTACCCTTGGTCGTTCAAGTTCCCTGACCTGGTAAAAATGTGCAGTAAGATCTCTGCTAATACTGTCTAATTGTGAAAATCTTGTTTGTTTGCTCCTGAGTTTTGCATGATCATCTGAAGGTTTAGAGTATCCATGATTTCACTCCACAGATTCTCTCTCACCTTTTCCTCACATTAACTCTCACTTTCAAGCAATGCTGTTTCCATGACAGAAGCGTGACAGAATTGGGTGTCACATCATCATGCATGATATTAAAACTATGCAAAAAAGTGTACTTTTGCAGCATAGTCAAGATAATGCAATAAATGCCAAAGTAAACGTGTTCTTTGTTGCCACAAGAAGGCTACAAGAAGTTAAATGCAACTTTTTTTCGGCTGTTTTAAAAAAATTATTTTGAAACAAATGTGTCTTGCTCAAAAGCGTCATTACCTTTCACCAAATGGTAGAGTGTGTTGAATAGAAAATTGTTTCCATGAACGAAAACATGTTTTATGAAGAAGAAATACAGCCAACATGGCGACTTCTGCCTCGACAAAGTCTGGTCATCCAAGGGGGGAACTTATTTTTTGGTAACCGTATATTTCAAGAGGTAAAAAAAATTTACATACGCCTTCAATGTCATATTATGGTTCAAATATATTCAAAATTATTTATTACTCAATCACATCATAAGTTGCACCAGCAGCACTGAGACCAGTCTAATATTTATTTATTTATTTATTTATTTATAACATTCGGCTACCTCGGGGTCCAAAATTTATATTTTATACTTTTTTTTGGTGTATTAAGGGGGGATGGCACTCGCTCTTTGGAAATGGTAAAAATGAATGGTACCTGTGGGGTCTACTGAATTGATTTTGTGCACTTTTTTAAGTGAACTAAAATTTGGGCAAAAAAAAAGCTGCCTGTGATCAATATTTTTAAAACTCAATCTCTGTAGCTGCAAGCCAAAATGGAACATTTTTCCTCAGCTGGTGGTCTAAAGAACTGAATAAAGACAGGAGAGGTGAAAAGAGGGTCTCAACAGCCTTTAATATAAATGTATCCTGACCATATATTTGAGTGCTCCTCCTGCCCCTTCCTCCCCCAAAAAAATATTAGTGGACCTCGAGACATAAAATTTCCAATGCCAAGCAATAATAATATGTTTTTTCATCAGCCCTTGCTTGTTTGTTTTTTATTCAGGTTATATTATGGAAAATTGCCCCTAGTTTTTCAACAATCGCCAATTTCAAATCATAGTGAACCAGACGTAATTTTGGAGAGCGTTTCCCTGTGGTTCTATTTGTCTTTGGAAAAAAAAACCATATACAGGGGCACCTCAATATCATCCTGCTTGTTAAGCAAGCAAATCATCAAAATGTTCTTCTTCCATTCCCAGGTCATTGAATTGTCAGTCTTAATATTAAGAGTATCACCATGATTATTTTCGTTTCAGTGCTCGTCTTCCTTCTCCTTTCTTCGGTTTTCCTTTTCCTTTCGCTATTTTCATTCGTCTCATTTCGTCTTTAAAGTCTGCATGCTCATCTCTAAAAAGATCAAGAGAACCAGAACAAACACATTAACAAATCATTTTTCCACATTCTTGGAACTTAAGATTTTGTAGATAATATATTCAAAATTCAAAATTAGTGGCATCATCAGAGCCGCAACCACTAATATTTCTTTTGTCTGCCGCAGAAGAGAATGTGTTAGTAAACTTTTGTGCAATCATAATTTTGAATTTTTAGTCAAAAGGGTATATATGTCGTTTCATTTTGAACAGCATCGTTTTTGATTGAAATATCTATAAAATTGTTCGAAAAATTGTAAAAATTAATTTGATATCAAAATTGGTAAGATATTTAGACATAAAGTTACTACTGTTTCTTTTTCAGATTTTGTGAGTCGCTGGCAGAGCTCTTAACAGTTTATCCAAGAAGGTGAACCTTGACCAGAAGACAAAGTCCAATTTTGGTGTGTGGGGACAAGACATGGATTGAGAGCCACAAGGCTGTATCTGCACGAAAAAAAGAGCCAAAAGGCCGTATTTGCACATGCAATAAAGGTGCAAATACTGCCTTGTGGCTCTTTTGTTGCCCATGCAGATACGGCCTTGTGGCTTTCAACCCTCGATGTATTATCCCTGCAAACTGTTGACAGCATTTACACACATTAAGCTGAATTCATACTCAAAACGCAATGCGTTGGGTTTCCAATAATTTTCACCGCAAACAGCACCGCAAATGAATTCACACTCAAAACGCAAACAGACTGCGGCAGCCGACAATTGAAAACGCAATCGAAGTTGAGCTTTCTTAAGTTTCCTCAACTCGGTTTGCGGTGCCGCATTCGGTATTGCGTTTTGATATCGATTGATCGAAACTCCTCAAATCTTTTACTGCACATGATAGGTGCGTCGTGCGTTTGCGTCGAGTCTGAATTCAGCTTTAATGAGCTCATCTGCATATTCTGATTGGCTAAGCAACAAAAAGGTGAACCTTTTTGTTTTTGACAAGTTATAAAAGACCTCATGCGGTATAACAGAGCAGTGCAAGATTCATATAATCAGAAGGTCGCGAGTTCGAGCCCTACTACAGCTTACGAGTTATGACCTTTGGCAGGTCATTTATTCTCAATTGCTTTGTTGCGCTGAGCATCATATGGGTAATTACTGGGAATTGTCAAAACAGGATGTCTAATGGTGTAAGAATACCAAGGACATTGTAAAGGCAGCTAACAGTACATCAATTGGTAATGTAATACTAATAAACGTACTTTAACCTAATATTTCTATTGGAAAGAGAACTACATAAGTGGAACATTTCATAACCTTGACAAGAAGGCAAAGTCAGATTTTTAAGGCACTTGGTATGTGGGTAGGGTATGTATACTGGTATGTATTACACCTGCAAACTGTTGACACAATTTCTGCATATAACAAGCTTTTGAGCTTGAAAGTTCAAAATAAGAATAATAGACGGAATGTGGTGTTTTTTTATAAATTGACAATCTCATATCATGTCTCGGCATACAAATTTTTAATTACCACAATATAATATGCTAATGCATACATTAAAAGCCCATCCATAAAGCCAAGTAAAATAAATTATTTGTTTCCAGTAACATGTTTCAAAAACTTTCGGAAGGAAGGTAAAAAATTCTGTTTATCATTTTTTACTTTATTTTGGTAAGAATTTTCAACCCAATTTTGTGTGAAACAACATAGAAGAAGCAACAAAAATTACTATCTCTTCTGAAAACATTAAACTAAGTCTTTTAAACGACTAAACTCACTGTAATTTTCAAAACATCTCAAAATAATTGCTGTAAAGCTCAATTCATACTCGGCCTCCAAACAAAATTTTTCCTACAAAACATTTGGTCGTGACGTCACCAAATATTTGCCATCGAACTTTAACTATGAACGGGTAGCAAACATTTGGTCCAATGTATGTGGCAATTAAATAACGTGTGCAATCTAGCGCGAAATTT
>JXSR01S029036.1:6191-20571 GCA_000969725.1 Ophiothrix spiculata
CCCCCCCCCCCCCCTTCGTAGAACTAGGGTTAATATGTTAGAATCAAGATTCCCCTGCTTTGAAAAGAAAACTAAATAATTATAATAGGTCCGATGATTTAATTGTAACTTTTTACAACATATGTAGGCATAAGCTATTTTTGTAACACGTCTACCCAGGGGGGATTGCAACCTCGGGCTTTTTGCTAGTAAAGAAGGGAAATGATAATACTAACGTGCCCTGCAAGTTTCAACTTCATAGCATGCATATATTTTTCAAAATGGTGACTTGAAATTGTCCGGGGCTTCACCAACCCTCCCCCCTACATCCCAACTTTGACGGCCTACCCTAACTCCACCTTAGGTGGTACCCCCTTATTTTTTTATCGCATTGACCGCAAAAGGATGTAAAAGAGATTACCCAAATG
The DNA here is from genome assembly GCA_000969725.1 of Ophiothrix spiculata. Lineage (NCBI taxonomy): Eukaryota > Metazoa > Echinodermata > Ophiuroidea > Amphilepidida > Ophiotrichidae > Ophiothrix > Ophiothrix spiculata. The sequence continues at coordinate 6,599 of JXSR01S029036.1, forward strand.
CCTGGGGTTGATTGCTTTTGCGTTTTATGCAGTGTGGGAAAACCTTAGGGGGTTGCAAACAACAAGAATTTTATGGTTTAGTGCTTAAAAAGTCAAAGCAATTTATTCCGTGCACATTTTTTTACGTGGTATAATACAATTTAGTTTGAAAAATATAGTACAAAAACACATACATACTAGTTGATGGTCTACTCCAGCCTTAATATGCCAAGGTACACATTAGCAGGTATACATTGACACAGCAAGGTGAATGTTATATACAATAGATATTTGGGACAAAAAAATCAGGGTTTTTTTTAGAATACAACATTTTCTCTCATTTTTTCTCGTTTTGATGTATTTCTTTTCTTTTTTTTTCTTTCAGTCTTTTTCTTCTTAACCAAAATATTAGCTTCCATGAAAACGTTTGTCATCATTATTTTTTTCAAGTCTACTGTGACACAACTAGCAAATCATCATGTAAACTCACGATTCTATGCTTTATGTATTTGTTTTTTCTTAAGCCTAAAAATAACATAAGAAAAATGTTATGATGTTTAAAAAAATACCTTTCAGTTTTAGCAAATCCAACGTACACATAGAAATGGAATGGTTTCATTAAACGTCATTTCATGAAGTGGTGAAACGTCATGAAAGACAGTTTCAGTAAATCAAGCTCACACTAGAGCTTAAGCTTACTAGTTTTGCACCATTAATGTACCAGTGGTCTTAAATCCGAACAACGTTCGTGAATTTAAGGGAAAAGATGGAGTAATAAAACGAAGCCATGTGTTGAATTTGATGTATAGTTATCAAATTGTTATTGTCGTACAATAAGGGAAAGGAGAAATAAGCATCGTACGCTAGAACATTAATAACAATCAGACAAATCACAAACAGGCCAGGATTTCATTTTATTTGAAAAAAATCCTGGCCGAACAGGAACTCGAACCCCGGACCTCTCGCTTGCCATGCGAGCGCTCTACAAAAAAGGATTTTAAATATCATATTAATATTTAACTACGATCAAGCATCTTACGAAACCAATTTTATTCTAAATCATATTGACTTCCAATTCACTATGTTACAGCCTGCTATAGTATATAAGAAATTCAATTTACATTGTGATAGCTTTTCCATAAAATAAATACGTCGTGTCAAATTCCGCTTCAATACTTTCAGCTTTTATCTTGCTCGTGTATTGCTATTCTAAGTCATATGCGAACGATGTTTTGTCATTAACTGTAAGGCAGTAATGGGAAAGGATCTTTTTTAGTTTAGCAGCAAATTTTATTTTAAGACCGTTAAGTAAAGTGAGATTTTTTTTTCTCCATTATCACTTTATTTTCTGATTTAAAATCGTGATTTCCGACTTTTTGATTGCCGCTTGAATATATCCAAACATAACCCTGCATATATTTTAAGCCAGAACAACCTCAAACTAAACGATTGCAATTCTAAAGGGTCTTTTTTTCAAATTATTTTTGTTATTTTCTTCATGAAATCAGTAAAGGAAACATTAAATTGATTCTGAATAAATAAGAATTGAATAGTCGCTTCTGGCAGGTTGGAAACTGTGATTTCGTATTACTGTCAAACATGTCATCCCTTAATATCAATAACATCGTCAACGCTTAGAGCTAATAGCCAAAAACATCTATTGGAATTGTTGATGTTCTTTTCAAGATGGAGGATCTTGTAATTCACAATGGATTTTCAAATGTAAAATTATTTTTAAATATGTTAATTTGTTCACATGTGTTTGTGCATACCTGTTTAAACTACTGATGTCTGAGCAATTTGCATTGCTCATTATTTCCCAGCTTTGATTTTAGATAGTTTCACATTTTATATAGAAACATAGATAGCTTTAACTTACAATGATTTGCTTGCTGAATATGCGTATTTCAAAATAAGAAACATCAGTAATAGAAACTCTCTCGAGCACTTTTACCGAAAAACTCTTAACCTATTTTTAATTTGTGTATTTCGATTTCAAGATCGATAGATCTGACTTTTTTATGAAAGAGCAAAAAAATATCTGACTTGACACTTAAAAAATACGAGTCATCACAAGCAAGATGTCCATAATGGCGTGACCCAACCTACATAATTCGACAGATTTCTTCGTGTTCACTAGTTAGAGTACGGCATTTTATTATGGATCTCGTGAGTGCAATAACGGCTTTTCCTTGACAAATCTATTTGTTAAGGATTGTCTTTCATTGAATTGAGTATGAACACGGGAAAAATGATCGTCCACTCTCTTTCGAAAATAATAAAATTTAAAGCAGTTCTGAATTGGAATACAACATAATGCATTTGTGGTATACAGGTAAATGAAAGTCCATGCAGTTACGTACATTGGACAACAGTACAAAATGTGTTGTATCGTTGTTTTATCCGTACAATGACTTATTTTTACTATTTGCAATTAAAAGGCCATTTTGATTAACGTGTTTTAAACGATTTACTAACACGTGTGTAAAATATCTTATAATTTGGTTCTAAAACACTGAAATAAGGACAACTTAAAAATTACCTGAGGTCATTCATGGTCATTCAAGGTCACAATAAAAGACCAAAATAATAGTATAGTATTTAGAATAAGTAGCATAACCTATTGAAATGAAATAAACGGCATCGGAAAGTTCAATTTATAGACTATTAAGGGTACGAGGAATCCACATGCTCAGGAAAATGTGAATCCTAACTATTTTTCAATCATGAAAAGATTAATAGTTTCCACTGCATTTGCGGGGACTCGAACCATGGATTATGGCGGGGGTAAGTCATGCATTACCATGATTACGAAGCGAGAGATCTACCGCTGAGCTATCAAGGCAGCGTTGAGACGGTGAACTAAAATCTAAAACATAAACATTAGAATGCCGTATTTTTCTTTTGTTTACATAAAAATTGCAATTTTTGCCTCATTGGAATGCTCAATTTGTAAGTAAATTATGCGAATGCGTATATCAGACAAAATGTAGATAATGTAGATACTAAAATCAGGCTATTCACAGCTCAAACAGGGCGAACTCAGAGTCATAATTCACGCCCGGTTTTTCGGGCAAAACAACGCGGGTTTGTTACATTATCATTCAAAATCAACACAACACATTTATAAAATATTATTTGTAATTCAATAAAAAGTATCAAGCCTACAATCTGTCAAAATTTGAAAACAGGCGAATCGTTCGAACATCATAAAATTTTAAGGTTCCGGCGAAAAAGGTGTAAATTTTTCGAAGTAGTTTATTGACGTAATTTGACCTTGATAATGGACGTGAAATCACTACTAAAATCTCATGTATAAACTAGAGACTCTATTACATATGTACGTCAAAAATTGTATTATTCTGATTTGTGTAAGTAGGTTCAAATTTGCAGTAAAGATGTCGTTGGCAAAAATGGCACCCACTTAGGGACTGTAGCCTTAAATGCAGCCTTTACATATTTTCTGACTATCCGTTAACCATACGAGAATTACACGAAAAATTTGTCAGGTTTTTCTAGGACACCCTGTAACAGAAATAGATTTTACGAAAAAAAAATCTATGAAGGTGATGGTTAAAACATTTGCACCATTTTTTTTTTTTGGGGGGGGGGTTCTTTTTAAAAAGTACCTACGTTTTGCTAACATTGAGTGGGGTTTTTTTGCGGAAAAATTGTATAGATATTGGTCGCAAAATCGCATTTTTACAAGTATGGGAAACGCTATACATAACAGTACCGTACGAAGAAATGAGAGATATATATACCCCGGGAGACGGTTTGTAAGATTGTGACCCTACAACTATGTGATTAAGCTATAACGTGTCTCTGACATGAATAGATAACGCTTGTATGTATATTTGTAGTTAAAAGCCACAGATAATTAAGTGATATCATAATAGGTTTAAAGGGAGGTTAATTAAATGAAAACAAATTCGTCTTGTATCTCTTTGCATTTAAAACATAGAGATTAATTACAGTTAGACAAGTGATATACACCCTGCTGTTCAGGCCCCTGTTACACTCAAGAACGTGTTTAAATTTAGCACACGTTCCTTTATTAACTGATTTAAAATAATATCAATTTCCATGAAAAGGACATTTTATTATATAGGCCTATCGGTTATGTGTAATGCTTTTTACGGTTACATGGAATTACGTCTTGCAATACTTCAATACTTCTTATTACCCCAATTTTCCCAATAAGTATTAGTTAGAATTCACGAATGTGACCGTCCATGATCTGCATGTTTGGAGGACAATCGACAGAAAATATAGGTCTTACTGTCTTTGACCGTTTTTACCTCATTCCCAGTTATATTCTACTCATTTGACGAACCATAACTTTACTTCTGAAAATAGACTGTGATGTGTCATTTTAATCCTTACGACATGGCCTTGACAATTATTAAAAACAACTTGACAATAGCTAAGCTGCATTTACGGCTCGTTTGGAATGGACGGTCTCAAATGGCATTCATTCTTAGAAAAAAAGTTTAAATTAAGAACCGTTTTTGATCCTTAGGGAGCACCTTTCGTTTAAATGGTTCTTCTTTGTGGTTCTACGTATTATTCAAGCACCATTAACACGTAATCGAAATTCTTGGAAAACATGTTCATTAATCATACGAATTTCTCTGTCTATCATGTTCTCTGTTATCTTTAGAAGCTTTGATCTTTTTTATTAGTATATCCATGCGTAATGTTTCACGTTTTAGAAAACACTCTCATTTCACACCACCATCACAGAATGATATTAAAATTGATATTTCTCTCTATTTTAGCAATTTTTAAATTTAACTCTAAAAATAAGGTGATCACCTTTTTAACTCTATGGATAGGTTAAGATTTTGTACCAAGACAGAGTCAATTTTAAATCAATGTGTTTGGTATTTTTTTACCAATCGTGGTTGAATAAGAGTTACTCAAAACGAGGTGATCACCTTTAAAATACCATATTGAGTTAAATTTTACTCTTTTTAAATTTAAAATTTTTGAGAGTGTTTCATGTTGATATTTACCACAATCAAGCCTCTTTTCAAAACACTTTCTCATTAAAATTGCATGTACTTCAATATGTCACAGCAAGATATCGTATAATAAACAATAAGTTGCATTGTATTTAAAAATGCCTGTGATTTGTTTTTACAAAAACCAACATTGACCAACGCATTATGTCAAATTCTGCATCAATACTTTTGTTACTTAAACTGTGTATCTATTCTAAGCTATAAATGACCTTCCATCACAAACCAGCTATTATATTTCCTTTTCTCTCCATATCCGCAGAGTTCATGTCGTAGGACTAAAAAAATCGATATGCTTTATCTGTCATCCAAAAGTCAAGTAAATTGAAGTTTGCTGACATAACAGCTGTTTAGAGCTTAAAATGTCACACAGTAAGTAATCGGAAAGGGATGCTTTCACTGCACTAAATAATGTTATTAAAGATCAATAAATATAGTGCGATTTTTTCATTGCCGTTTAATTTTCTGACTACCTTTTGAATATAACTATAGTCAACGTTGCTAAATATGTTTGTTGATAAAACAAAAAACTGAATCCAATTGCAATCTTCAAAATATGTCTCCTTTAACTTCCCATTGATTCTGCATGATTTCAGTTGAATTATAGATTTATTCCTGACAAATCGGAAACTGTAATTTCGTGTAATGACAAAATTGTATTTCCTTATACGGTGTCTTTCAATAATATCCTTGAACACGGAATATCGCTTCTGCTTGACGCAGTCTTTTAGCGCTGGTCACAACCCGTCGTATGTTCTTTTGTTCGTAAGTATTTTTTTTTTTGAGAGGCCACGTTCTCTACGTTTTTTTCTAAAAACGTAGGGAGGACGTAGCAAACGTAGGGAGTTCGTATGTCACGCACGTGGTTCATACAATTTGCGCACGATGTACGTGCGTTTTCTGAAAGCCACACTTGACCATGGTCGGTGCGTGCATCGTACGTTGCGCACGTTGTCGGTGCGTTGACGGTACATACAACGTGCGTGCAACGTACGAACTACGTGCGATTGTCACGTAATCGTACGGAGATCGTACTTACGATGTCCTTAATTACACGCACGTTGTACATGCGTGCGAGTGCCTTGAATGTTGAAAACATGAGCACGATGTGGCATTCTCACTTAAATCCTAAGATTCATTTTTGAGTCTAATGGTGCGTTTACACTACGACGACATTGCCCTCGACGTAGGGTAACGTATTCCAGAATCACAAAACGCTGGACGACAAGCAACGAATAAAGATGAAAAATCAAAGTTTGTTGACGGATAGTAACTAGTCTCAGCGACACGACGGTAACAAGTGACGAGTGGTTGCTGAAAGAAACGCAGACTTACTGATAAATTAAAAGCTTTGCTTGACTTTGGGTCACGATTTCGCAACGTAGTACAACTGTAAGCAACGTAGTGAGGCGGCAAATGCTGACCTTGGCTGACGTAAAGGAACGAATGCTATCGAATGGTTACGGCAACAATAACGTGACTAGAAGTTTGTGCGAGAACAAGTTTGTTTGATTAAAATCGAGTTGATTTAGATAGGTGCAATTTAAATCACTTGGATTTTTTATTTTAATCACTGACTGTTTTTTTTTTCTCAATTGAATCATTTTAATTTCTCTACAAGCACTTTCGAAACAGTTTTAAAATATTTATCAATTAATCTTTATCAGATGCAAGAACACAATTATAAATATTTTCCAAACAACACAATTTTTAACAATAAACCTATCTTATGAAACATTAACAATCGTTTAGTTATGAATTTTTGAGCTAATAATGATAATTGATTCATGCAAAAGTGTCTGCATTTTGTTGATAAATCCAAAAGTTTATATATACATAAATTTATGCTGAAAATTTCACTTGATCTGACCATTCATTTTCAAGTTGTAAACTTTTACAGCATCTTGAAAATTCTCTATGGCCACTGTGTTTTAATTATTGTCGAGCCCAAAATGTAATCATAAAATGACACACTTTTGGATTGATCAACAAAATGCAGGCACTTTTGCATGCATGTTTTGGGGTTGGTAACATATTCCAGTCAAATATCATTATTAGCTCAAAAACTCACAACGAAAAGATTGTTAATGTTTCATAAGATGGGTTTATTGTTAAAAATTGTGTTGTTTGGAAAATGTTTGTAATTGTGTTCTTGCATCTAATGAAGATTAATTGAAAATTATTTCAAAACTGTTTCGAAAGTGCTTGTAGAGAAATTAAAATGATTCAAATGAAAAAAAAACACCAGTCAGTGATTTTTTTTTAAAAATCCAAGTGATTTAAATCGCACCTATTTAAATCAACGTGATTTTAATCAAACAACCTTGTACTCGCACAAACTTCTAGTCACGTTATTGTAGCCGTAATCATTCGATAGCATTCGTTCCTTTCCGTCAGCCAAGGTCAGCATTTGCCGCCTCACTACGTTGCTTACAGTTGTTTTACGCTGAGAAGTCGTGACCCAAAGTCAAGCCAAACTCTTAATTTATCAGTAAGTCTACATTTCTTTCAGCAACCACTCGTAACTTGTTGCCGTCGTGTCGCTGAGACTCGTTACTATCCGTCAACTAACTTTGATTTTTCATCTTTACTCGTTGCTTGTCGTCCAGCGTTTTGTGATTCTGGAACACGTAACCCTGCGTCGAGGGCAATGTCGTCGTAGTTTAAACGCACCATAAGGGACTAATTTTGCTAAACTCGATTTTCTTCAAATTTTGCAAGATTGTACATTTGAAATATACATAAAATAATAGTTCTGTTGATTTTGAATGATAATTTTATAAATTTGCGCGATTTTTCCTGCGAAAAACCTTCATGCATTGACAATTTTTTTCATCATATTAAATTTTACATAGACCAGTCAAACTGTATTTTGTTAACAAGTAAGATTTTTCTGAAGTCGGAATTAATGAACAAAAACATGCTAGCATTTTCTTTTTTCCGTACAGATTAAAAACAAAATGATATGAATGTCTAAACGTTTTCTTTTTCTTGTAATCATGTATATTACAGTTCTGTATGGAAAATCTAATCAGATCAAAAACAGAGTAATGACACCATTTAATTGCTTTATCCAAAGAATCTTAAGAATTACAATGAGCACTGCTTAGTCAATATTTTAATTATAAGCTCTAAGTTTATCTGAAAGGGAACGAACTCCACCTGATAATTAGAATGCTTTTCTCTCTCAAGTTTCAACGTGTCTCCTTTGAACCAGTTATATCTGCCGTTATTTTTTCATCGTAAACAAATATCTATCAATACGATTCTGACCTAATTTGTGTTTGCTGATTACTGCAATTTAGGTACTAATTGCTTCGATAATGAACTAATTCAGTCATCTTTTGGGAAATACCTATATACGGTAGATTGATCATTTTCCCCGAATTTTATTAGCTCTTTTGTTTAATCAACAAATTAGCTCAAAGTGTTGTATTGTTTAAACTTAAATAACTAGGTCAATTTGTTAACTTGGTTGCTCTTGACACACTTGTGTTCATTTTGCTTTCACTTGCATTATTTATTTTTATTCTTATCACAAACAAGAAGGTAATTAATATCATTCAAACAACTCGAAAAGACCCTGATCAGTTTACGGGCGGCTTCAAAACTCAACCGGCGGTGCCAGAACCGGCTTGAACCGCCCAGAACCGGCAGACAACCGCCATAGTAAGTTTTGAAGCCGCCCCTTATTCAAAGCAACGGTCGTCTTAATCTCCATCAGCGGTAATGTTTCAGGTGAGATGTATTAAATCATTGGCGTTGGGGATTGGGTGGTTGAAGGAGGGGGGGGGGCGTTACCCCCAGAAAATGTCTACCTCCGCCCGCCCCACCCTCAATGATTTTTTTTTTAAAGAACAGAGTTTCAATATAAAGTAACATTTAACTTAAACTGTATTTGGCGCACATTTAGGCAATGATTTAAGAAAAACTCAATTTTTTCATCAAAATATCGTTTTTAGTTTTGGTTGTTTTTTTTATGAATTTAAGCAAAGTTTGGATGATTTGCTATATCTTTTGACAACTTTTTACATCATATGATATTTTACATAGACCAGTCAAACTGTATTTTGTTGACAAGTAAGATTTTTCTGAAGTCGGAATGAACAAAAACATGCTAGCATTTTCTTTTTTCTGTACAAATTTTTAAAAAATGATAAGAATGTCTAAACGTTTTCTATTTCTTGTAATCATGTATCTCACAATTCTGTATGGAAAATCTAATCAGATCAAAAACAGGGTAATGACAGCTTTTAATTGCTTTATCCAAAGATTCTTAAGAATTACAATGAGCACTGCTTAGTCAAGATTTTAATTATAAGCTCTAAGTATATCTGAAAGGGAACGAACTCCACTTGATAATTAGAATGCTTTTCTCTCTCAAGTCTCAACGTGTCTCCTTAGAACCAGTTGTCTCTGCCGTTATTTTTTCATCGTAAACAAATATCTATCATTACGATTCTGACCTAATTTGTGTTTGCTGATTACTGCAATTTAGGTACTAATTGCTTCGATAATGAACTAATTCAGTCATCTTTGGGGAAATACCTATATACGGTAGATGTGTTGATCATTTTCCCCGAATTTCATTAGCTCTTTTGTTTAATCAACAAATTAGCTCAAAGTGTAGTATTGTTTAAACTTAAATAACTAGGTCAATTTGTTAACTTGGTTGCTCTTGACACATTTGTGTTCATTTTGCTTTCACTTACATTATTTGTTTTTAATTCTTATAACAAACAAGAAGGTAATTAATATTATTCAAATGACCCTTATCAGTTTATTCAAAGCAACAGTCTTCTTGATCTCCACCAGCGGCAATTCACTATTAAAACACTGTTTAAAATGTTGCTGTTTTAAAAAACATTGTTTAAATTGTTGTTGTTTAAAGTTTTAAGCAACATTGTTCAGTTTGTTATTAAATTTGTTATTAAAGCGTGTTGTCTTGATCAATGTTGTTGTAAACAACCACTGTATCAATAGATCATCGCTCAACATTGTTTAAAACATATTGTACACAATATTGTTTAAAAATTCAACAACTGGGCCCGTATTCCAGAAAGATGTTTAGCTAAACCATCGTTTAACTGAGCATCAACTGTCCAGGAATGATACGCATCACTGCAGCTTTCAAGCAGAACAGTTCAATGAGTCGTGCTGTTGACGGGAAATAAAACCTTGATTAAGCTAAACACCTTTCTGGAATACGGGCCCTGATGTTTAAATTTTTAAACAAGTTGTTTATTTTCTGAACAAGTTACTTTAATTTAAACAAGGTTGAACGATGATATATTGTTCCAACGGTTGTTAAATTTCTTTCTAACAGTGTTGTTTCAGGTGAGTTGTATTAAATCAGTGGCGTGGGGGATTGGTGGATGAAAGGGGGAGGGCGCTACCCCCACAAAAATGTCTATCCCCGCTCGTCCCACTCTCAATGAAATAAATAAAAAAAAAAGTGCAGAGTTTCAATATAGAGTAACATTTAACTGAAACTGTGCGCCAAATTGGCGCAAATTGTGGTATTAATTAAAGAAAAAAATCATCAAAATAGTGGTTTTTTTTTTAATTTTAGCAAACTTTGGATGATTTGCTACATGAAAAATTGTTGAGTGTACCTTTTTGTATCTGAACAAGAACTCTTTGGTAATACGTTGCTTTGCGCAAATTAGAATATTTCTAAGTCTTATCATCTGACATTGGACTGATGTACAAATTATTTTATATAGCTGTCCCCAGGGAAATCAAAGGTCGTCCTTATACTTGAGCATAAGTATTTATGTAATTTCATATAGACGAGGGTTAAGAAGATTACATTATTGGTAATGCATTTCAATTCTAACAATGACTTGTATGACAATTAACTGCAAGGTAAGTCGATTAGGATACTAAGAGAATTTGTAAGCTAAATAAAATTCATTCCAATTTTGAAATTTACGCATAAAGTGGTCTTTGCATTGAAATATCCAAGTAAATTTAATAACACTTTCTGTCATTTGTCTTATTTTTTTTATCCCCTTCTTTAAGATTATGAGTGGCTCCTCTATTCGCATATTATATAACAAAAATTGCATGCCGTATACTTCTATGTGATCGCAGCCTAACACACACTTGTTCAATATTTTTCATATTCTTGATTTCTAATGTATATTCCTTATTTTGAGCTACAATATAAATTACAAAACTGAAATTTGTAAAATTGTAGACTTTTAATCGCATGTACAAATATAAATCCTTAAAAAGAACGTGACTACATTTTAAAACAAGAACAACATTTTATGAAATTGGGAAACGCATTATCATTTACACGGATATTAATCTAAGTAGAAAACCATTACTTCAGTGAGTTAATATTCTAAATTTCTTTAGCTAAGACTAAAGTTATGCCGGTGGATAATCCCTTGAATTTTTGATTAGACCGACATTACTATGTGAATCTATTATCAAACAAAATGGCTCACGGATTACAGATAACCCTGAGCTTGATAAAAACACCAAATCATAATATTCTTGTTGTTTTAGTAAAACAATTTACTATACTTTCAAATGCAGAAAAATGATAAAAATCGGCTGAAAAATAAGCAAGATATGACCAATTTTATAAGTACGTCTTCTTTTCTTCCATTCCAATGGGATTTACACCGTTAAACAAGATGTAATATTATCAAAATTATGGGTTATGACATTATGATGAAAGCAAAGAAGTGAGGGTTTTGTCATCATTATCTATGTAACTTTAATTAATTATGAAACTGACATTGTAAATCAAACAATATGTACACAACATGATTAAAACATTTCATAAATAATAATTAGTCCTGTTAATTGCATGATTAAATATTGCACAAATGTGTAACTTTTGGTCAACATGGTCAAATGAACCAAAACATATAAAATGGACAGGAACTTAAGACCTGAATCATAGTTTTACTTTCTTTCTTCTAGAACTGTAAAACAAACAAAATGTTAATTATGACATTTATAAAGTCTTGAATTGGTCTTATCTGGCTTATTTTTTCAGCCGATTTCTATCATTTTTTCTGCATTTGAAAAAAAATGATATCTGCTTTACTAAAACAACATCACATCTATGATTTGGTGCTTTTTTCAAGGTCATGGTCTTTTTAATCCGTACGTATTTTTTTTTTTTTGATTCACGTAGTATAATCAATAACTAAAATAGTTTTAATTTTGTGAGTAATATAATCTAAACAAGCAGGTTGTAAATGTAGGTGTGAATTTGCGAGTCTAGTAGACGGAATGTTTGTTATAAAGACGAGGTTGCACCTAATAGTCGATGAAAATGATTAGAAACCTAAGAATTTATAGCGTATTCACATATCATATGTGATGACTCACCCCGTAAAGGGAGACTTTGCGACAGAACACTTTTCAAGATACAGGTGAAAATAGGCAGAACAAAATTAAGAAAATTATAAGAATTTCCAGCAGATTTTCTGTTGTAAAATTTGATCGCCTTGATGAATTTCAACAAGTAAGGTGTCATTTTAAAGCTTAGAAAATGTTGCAATGGATGAAACGATAAAATCAAAATTGATATCATCTGCAAAATTACCCCTTTCGGGGTGAGCCAACACATCTAATAATTATATTACCATGTGTAAAATGTTCGTAAATGGGTCTAACAAGAAGTTGAAAACAACAGATTTGATGCAGAGGAAAATAAATTTCACTTTACACATACAAAATTGGAAAGACATTTGACTTGGATTGCTCACATCTGAGCCGACCATCCTTGGCGCGGTTAACACTTAGTGCATAAGGGGAAGGGTCCATATGAACCCATGATTTTGTTTTTCGCGCGGAGCTCAAAAACGCAACATGACCCAATAAAGCTGTTTAATGCAATGATCAAGGTAGGGGTTGTGCATGTTTTGATGCAAAAAATTCACATCTGTTTTGTCGTTTTTGAGATAATTAGCATACTCTTGTAAAAATATCCAAAATGATCAATGCAGAAGGATGTTAGATGATGCAACAGAAAACATATTGTCCCATAATAGGTTTTATCAGGTTTCAAATCCAAAAAAAGGTGTACATATTGAGGTTCAAAATGGCTAAAAAGCTATATTTCTACACACCAAAATGAATTTCAAAAACGCATAAGCGCAACGATATCAAATATTCCAAGCAACCCATGTAAATAACTTTAAAGGAATCATATGTCCCCAAATTATTTCCAACGAAATTTGAAAATCCAAAATAGCCACCAAAATTAGGTTCAAAATGGCAGCAAAAGAATCCTTTTATACGAGGAAACTGGTTACAGTGGCATTAAATTTACATTTAAACATAATTTAAAATGTTCTGTTTACAAAGTTATGAATGAATATTGCTTCAGGGGCTACAATAGATACATACTGACCAAGCTTATGTAATTTACATGTATTTAATATGGCCGCCAAAATGATATTTCCTAAAGTATGCGTATAATGTAGGAGTATTTTGGCGGTCGTATTGGGTCTCTTTTTCAACGATATTTTAAATTATAACATGTGAAAGACATTATTTGGTTACAAATGTTTTTGTTGAAGTACAAGAACCATTTTCATTAATTATTTTAATATCAAATGTTTTTAATGCTATTTTGATGATGCTGTATCCATCTTAAGTGGTACCAAGCGGGATGCTTATGTTGTAACCAATAAAGCCATTTTCATTATTTATTTTCAATATTCAATACATTTAATGCTGTTTTGAAGTTGCTGTTACATGCTTTTGTGCAAAAAAATTTTTAGGAAATTCTATCGTCAGGATTTCTTTTAACGCAATGTTTTGTTTGGGAACGTTTGTGACATTTTGGTGTAACATATTGGTAACGTTTGTGACATTTTTGAATTACAACATATGCTCATTAATGCACGGATAGAAAAACTTTAAAATGTCTGATTAGAAAATACTTTTCAAGAACCAAGTAAAAACGTATGACTGAAAAAACTGCTTATGTGGTCG
>JXSR01S029036.1:77541-94276 GCA_000969725.1 Ophiothrix spiculata
TGTTTGTAGCTTAAAGCCACAGATAATCAGGTGATATCATAATAGGTTTAAAGGGAGCTTAATTAAATGAAAACAAATGCTTCTTGTATCTCTTTGCATTTTTACAAATATAGATTAATTACAGTTAGACAAGTGATATACACCCGTTCAGACCCTGTTACACTAAAGAACGTGTTTAAATTTAGAACACTTTCCTTTATTTATTGATTTAAAATAATATCAATTTCCATGAAAAATGCACTGTTGTTTGAGGTGGACATTTATTCATTTTTAACCAAAAACTAATATTTTTCTTCACAAAAAGTTTAAAAAGCAGTACAAATAACTGGAATGTGCTGCATAACAAAGTTTTTAACCCATTCCCAAATTTTTTTGGTTGAAATTTAGCTAATTTTGAGCCCATTTATTGTTTTTTTTGTAAATTTAGATTTGTGCAAAAATGAGGGCGCTATACATATTTCATATTATTGATTATACTAAATTATCGTTTGTTGTTGTTTGATCTGTGAAGATTTTGTTTAAAAATGATAAATACAATTTTCTTGATGTCAGATGCTTCATTTGCATATCTAATTTACAGGGGTGCTAGTGTATGGAAAATAAGATATCAGGACCTTCCCATCATGCTCCGCTTCCAAAGGAATTCTTGTACAGGTTTTTCATGAGAGGGTTTAGGGATGACACATATATGAAATGAAAAATTTAGATGAGGTCTTCTAATTGCACTTTGTTTCTTCCCTAAACCCTCTTATCAAAACCTGTACAAAATATCCCATTGGAAGCAAGGCATGATGAGAAGATCCTGATGTCTTCATTTAGGGGTGCACCATTTGATTTTCAAGGGGGCATGGAAGTTGGGGTCGAGTCAAGTTGGATTTTTTAGGCGGCGAGATTTTGGGTTTTTTCGCCGCCTTTGGCGGTTAAAGTTTTTTTTATTGCATTGTTTATGTTTTTCTTTACCTTGAAGTAGTTAGGTATTTTGTTTTTCTTACTCATCTTTGGGTCAAGATTTGTCTTTTCGCTGCTTTCGGCGGCAAAGTTTTTTTTTTTAAACTTCCAGCCCCCCCCCCCCCCCCCCAATCAAATGGTGCGTCCCTTTGTGAATGGTATACTCTTTATCGATTGTCTACAAGATATCACGTGACTGCTCGTTAATCCGACTGATGAGATGACAAAAAATAATAATTCTTTTCATGGTAACAACAATGACATAATGTCTTTTTTATGCTGTCGGTATCTAAATATTGAACAGAGCATATAAGAAAATAATTTTGTCCAATAGAAAATCATTGTTATCGTCGAATACAAATTTGATTTTCTTTTTATGTTAATATTTTACCACAATCAAGCTTCTTTCAAAACACTTTGTCATTAACATCGCATGTACTTCAATATGTCACATCAATATATCGTAGAATAAACATTTACGACGTCGTATTGTATTAAATGCCTGTGATTTTTTCTCCAAAAACCAACGCATCATGCTAAATTCTGCTTCAACACTGTTGTTACTTAAACTGCACATCTAATCTAAGCTATATATGACCTCCCTTCTCAAACCAGCTAATAGTCGGTCTATTGTAATTTCTTTTTCTTTCCATATCCGCAAAGTTCATGTCGTAAGGACTAAAAAACCTCGATAAACTTTATCTGTCATCCAAAAGTCAAGTAAAATGAAGTTTGCTGACTTGACTGCTGTTTAGAGCTTGAAAGGTATATATAGAACCACGGTATGTCGTTAACGGTAATTAATCAGAAAGGGATGCTTTCATTGCACTAAATAATTTTATTGTAAGATAAATAAATAAAGTGAGACTTTTTCATTGCCATTTAATTTTTTGACTGCCTTTTGAATATAATTATGTTTCACGTTGCTGAACATTTCTTTTGAATCAAAGAAAAAACTGAATCCAATTGCAATGTTCAAAATATGTCTCCTTAAAAATTCCCGTTGATTCTGCATTATTTCAGTTAAACAGTTAAATTTATATATTTATTTCTGACAAATCGGAAACAGTAATTCCGTGTGATGACAAAATTGTATTTCCTTATACGTTATCTGTCAATAATACCTTAAAGATTGTACATTTGAAATATAAATAAAATTATATTTTTGTTGATTTTGAATGATAATGTTATAAATTTGCGCATTTTTCCTGCAAAAAAGCCCGTCATGCATTGCAGGATCTTTGGACAACTTTTTTCATCATATGAAATTTTACATAGACCAGTCAAACTGTATTTTGTTGCAAGTAAGTTTTTTTAAGTCGGAATGAACAAAAACATGCTAGCATTTCACTTTTTCTGTACAACTTGAAAAAAAATGATATCAATGTCTAAATGTTTTTTTCTTTTTCTTGTAATCATGTATCTCACAGTTCTGTATGGAAAATCTAATCAGATCAAAAACAGAGTAATGACACCTTTTAATTGCTTTATTCAAAGATTCTTAAGAATCACAATGAGCACTGCTTAGTCAAGATTTTAATTAGAAGCTCTAAGTATATCTGAAAGGGAACAAACTCCACTTGATAATTAGAATGCTTTTCTCTCTCAAATCTCAACGTGTCTCCTTAGAACCAGTTGTCTCTGCCGTTATTTTTTCATCGTAAACAAATATCTATCATTGCGAGTCTGACCTAATTTGTGTTTGCTAATTACTGCATTTAAGGTACTAATTGCTTCGATAATGAACTAATTCAGACATCTTTGGGGAAATACCTATATACGGTAGATGTGTTGATCATTTTTCCCGAATTTCATTAGCTCTTTGGTTTAATCAAAAAATTTGCTTAAAGTGTAGTATTGTTTAAACTTAAATAACTGGGTCAATTTGTTAACTTAGTTGCTCTTGACACACTTGTGTGTAATTTGCTTTCACTTGCGTTATTTTTTTAAATTCTTATCACAAACAAGAAGGTAATTAATATTATTTAAACGACTCGAAAGGAGCCTGATTAGTTTATTAAAAGCAAAGCAGCAGTATTCTTGATCTCCACCTGCGGTAATTCACTGTTTAAACACTGTTTAAAATGTTGCTGTTAAAAAAAAACCATTGTTTAAAGTGTTGTTGTTTAAAGTTTTAAACAACATTGTTAAGTTTGTTATTAAATTTGTTATTAAAGCGTGTTGCCTTAATCAATGTTGTTTACATTTTACAAATGTTGTTCAAGGTTTTTTTTAAACAACCACTTTATCAATAAATCATCGCTTAACCTTGTTTAGAAAATATTGTACACAACATTTTTTTAAAATTCAACAACTGATGTTTAAATTTTTAAACAAGGTTGAACGATGATCTATTGATACAACAGTTGTTCAATTGTTTTTCTTACAGTGTTGTTTCAGGTGAGATGTATTAAATCAGTGGCGTGGCGGATTGGGTGGTTGAAGGAGGGGGGGGGGGTTACCCCCAGAAAAATGTCTATCCCCGCTCGCCCCACTCTCAATAAAATAAAATAAAAAGTACAGAATTTCAAAATATAGTAACATTTAACTTAAACTGTGCGCCAAATTGGCGCAAATTTTGGCAATAATTTAAGAAAAACTCGAATTTTTCATCAAAATAGTGTTTAATATTAGTTTTGGGGTTTTTTTTATGAATTTTAGCAAAGTTTGGATGATTTGCTACATGAAGTTTTGGGTGCACCTTTTTGTATCTGAACAAGAACTCTTTGGTAATACGTTGCATTGCACAAATTAGAACATTTCTAAGTCCTATAATCTCTAGCTACTGACATTGGACTGATGTACAAATTATTTTATCTAGCTGTCCGCAGGGAAATCAAAGGTCGTCTTTATACTTAAGCATAACTATTTATGTAATTTCATATAGACGAGGGTTAAGAAGATTACATTATTGGCAATGCATTTCAATTTTAACAATAACTTGAATGACAATTAATTGCAAGGTAAGTGGATTGGGATACTAAGAGAATTTTCATGCAAAATAAAATTCATTCCAATTTTGAAATTTACGCATGCTAAAGTGGTTTTTGCATTGAAATATTCAAGTAAATTTAAAAACACTTTTCATCATTTGTCTTAAACATCAAATTATCCCCATATTATAATTCGCATATTATATAGCAAAAATTGTATGCCGTATACTTCTATGTAATCGCAGCCTAACACACATTTGTTCAATATCTTTCATATTTTTCTAATGTATACTTATTTTGAGCTACTATATAAAAAACAAAACTGAATTTTGTAAATTGTACACTCTCCTTATCGCATGTACAAATATAAATCCTAAAAAAGAACGTGACTACATTTTAAAACAAGAACACAATTTTATCAAATTGGGAAACGCATTATCAATAACACGGTTATTATTCTAAGAAAAAAATCATTGTTTCATCGAGTTAATACTCTCAAATTCTTTAGCTAAGACTAAAGTCATGCCGGTGGATAGTCCCTGGAATTTTTGTTTAGACCGACATTACTACGTATGTGAATCTGTAATATCAAACAAAATGGCGCACGGATTACAGATAACCCTGAGCTTAATAAAAGTACCAAATCATAAAATGCTTGTTGTTTTATTTAAAAAATTTAATATACTTTCAAATGCAGAAAAAATGATAGAAATCGGATGAAAAAAAAGTAAGATATGACCAATTTTATAAGTACGTCTCTTTTTCTTCCATTGCAATGGGATTTACACAGTTAAGCAAGATATTATACAGGGTGGATCAAAACACTTAAGAACAAGGATCAAGGTCACAAGGTTTTAGACAGTAATTGTACCTCAATCAACTTGACTTGCACATGAATCATTGTTAATACCTTTTAAACAATCCCTGAAAGTTTTATGCAATTTGCATCATCAGGTCTTAACATACAGCTCTTTATGTAAACCGTCCTTCAAATTGGCATGTCCACGAAAGCTTTTCTTCGTTTTTGTCTTCAATCTGTTCCCCTTTATATGCACCGTATTTGGTTCTACATGTGTTGTACTGCAGGTTAAATTACCCATGTTTATCTGATGAAAGTGATTGATCATCAATTTTGAATTGAATGATGACCTGAACATAGCTTCAGATAATGGAGCCCCATTTTCAGCAACGTAATGGTGCAACGTAATCTAAGACCAAGTGTATGGTATTCCACCACGATTCTAACGTTAAACTAAAAACAGTGGATGACAGTCAGCTAGAAATAGTGGAAGACTTCAAATAGGTCATGGGTCAGAAGCAGTGAACAAGATTTCAAAATCAGGAAAGCTATGGCTTGGAAAGCGTGCAACAAGCTGAACAAGATCTGGCATTCACGGCTATCGAGGGACATCAAACTAAAACTTTTCCAGGCTACAGTAGAGAGTGTATTACTCTACGGTGCTGAAACTTGGACTATGACACCTAAACTAAGGAAAGCTGTTGATGGATGTTACACAAGGCTTCTGAGAGCAGCACTTAACATCAGCTGGAAAAGCCACACATCAAATGCTGAACTATATGGAGAACTACCCAAAGTATCAAATACAATACAGAAGAGAAGGCTCCGATTCGCTGGCCACTGCAAAAGTAGCCAACCAGTAGCAGACCTGATTCTGTGGCGACCCACCCAGGGAAAGAGAAAGGTTGGACGTCCAATGATCACTTATGTAGACGTTCTGAGCAAAGACACACAGCTTCAACCAGTTGAAATACACAACTGCATGACAGACAGACAATAGTGGAAAGCTATCATTAAGGACCGACGGAAGTCGCTGGAGTAAGTAAGAAAGTATGTAATGGTGCAGTTCAGATTACAGGTTCATACAGGAGGCCTCTGAACTCCAGCTCACGTAATTTTGATTGTTTGTATGATTTTTGTTTGTTTTGTCTTCTTCGGTAAATGTTTTCTAACAGAGTGGTAAGACTTAGTCACTCAATCGTTGTCAGATAGATTTCAGGACCTTAGGTGCTGTAAAGTGACGAAATTACATTGAAAGATCAGCTAGGAAAATGCCTTGAAAACGCCTTCAATTCAAGCAGGAACGCCCGTAACACAACATGCAGTGCAGTACGTGCAGGTTAGAGTACTTCAATTGATTACACATCAATGTTGTGCAATATTGAAGGGTTTAAGTCAGAAGGAGTGAGAAGAAATCGTAGAAAAGCCACTTTGAAGCAATATTTTCATTAAAAAAAAAACAATGATCAAAACTTGAACAAAACTGCAGAATGGTTTGAAACATATCCAACATGATGCCTTTGCCAACTGAAGGTGATAGAGGTACAATAACTACGTACAAAATGACTTTGAACTTGGGTTTTGAGTTTTTTGAACCACCCTGTATTATCAGAATTATGGGTTATGGCATTATGATGAAAGCAAAGAAGTGAGGGTTTTGTCACAATTATCTAGTAACTTTAATTAATTGTGGAACTGGCATTGTAAATCCAACAATATATACACCAGGGTGATTCTAAAGTAACGTTTGTGACCGAAAAATTTGAAAATTTCACTTTTAAATGGCCACAGAACCTAGCATTAACATTATATTGGTGCTCACTGGTGGGATCAAGATATGCAGGTGTTTAAAGATTAAAATAATTTCCAAAATACTGAATAAAGTTCATGTAACCTTCGGTAACGTTTGTGACCGCGCACGGAAATGGTTTTTTGCTTCAAATGACTTCAAAGTAAAATGTCTCTAACATGTTAGCGAATTTTTAATGCGCTTTTCACAGATGATTGGTAACATATTTACAAATAGTTCATAAAAGTGGTAGGAAAGTATATTGTCAGGATTTCTTTAAATGCAATGTTTTGTTTGGTAACGTCTGGTAACGTTTGTGACATTTTGATGTAACTTTTTGGTAACGTTTGTGACATTTTTGAATGAAAATATGTGCTCATTCATGCACGGGTAGAAAAAAATTAAAAATTTCTGATTAGAAAATACTTTTCACATACCGAGTAACAAACGTATGACTGAAAAAAACTGCTCATATGGTCGAATAAAAAAGCTGATTTTTGCTTGAAATCAAAAAAGGTTTAGTTTTCACTGGAATATGCCACAACATGATTAAAACATTTCATAAATAATAATTAGTAATGGTAATTGCATGATTAAATATTGCGCTAATGTGTATCTAACAGACATAACTTTTGGTCAACATGGTCAAATGAACCAAAACATTTTTAATGGACAGGAACTTAAAGACCAGGGCCCATATTCATGAAACCCCGCTATCTCTAGTTGCCAACTAACCGATTGTCTACCTGTCAAAATTTGACAAAGACAAATAGTTAGCAGCCAACTAGAGTTAGCAGTGTTTCATGAATATGGGCCCTGAATCATAGTTTTACTTTCTTTCTTTTTCTTCCAGAAATGTAAAACAAATAAAATGTTCATTATGACATTTATAAAGTCGTGAATTGGTCATATCTGGCTTATTTTTCAGCCGATTTCTATCATTTTTTTTCTGCATTTGAAAGAAAATGAAATCTGCTTTACTAAAAACAACAACATATTTATGATATGGTGCTTTAATCAAGGTCAAGGTCGTTTTAATCCGTGCGCATTTTTTTTTTGATTCAAGTAGTATAATCAATAACTAAAGGAGTTTCAATTTTGTGAGTAATATAATCAAAATAAGCACGTTGTAAATGTAGGTGTGAATTTGCGAGTCTAGTAGACGGAATGATCGTTTTTAAGACGCAGGTTGCACCTAAATGTCGGTGATTATAATTAGAAACCTAAGATTTGATAGCGTATTCACATAATTATCTTACCATTTGTAAAATGTTCTTAAATGGGTCTAACAAGAGCACAGTTGAAAACAACAGATTTCGGTTGATGCTGAGAAAAAATCAATTTCACTTTGCACAGACAAAATTGGAAAGACATTTTTGACTTGGATTACTCATATCTGAGCAGTCGATCCTTGGCGTAGTAAACACTTAAGTGCATAAGGGGAAGGGTCTATATGGACCAATGATTTTGTGTTTCGCGCGAAAACCCCACATGACCCAATAAAGCTGTTTTATGCAATTATCAATGTAGGGGTTGTGCATGTTTTGATGCAAAAAAAATCAAATCTGTTTTGTCGTTTTTGAGATAATTAGCATACTCTTGTAAAAATATTCAAAATGATCAATGCAGAAGGATGTTAGATGATGCAACAGAAAATATATTGTCCCATAATAGGTTTTATCAGGTTTCATATCCAAAAAAGTGTACATATTGAGGTTCAAAATGGCTAAAAAGCTATATTTCTACACACCAAAATGAATTTCAAAAACGCATTAGCGCAGCATTAACGATATTAAATATCCCAAACAACCCATGTAAATAACTTTAAAGGAATCATATGTCCCCAAATTATTATCCACGAAATTTGAAAATCCAAAATAGCCACCAAAATTAGGTTCAAAATGGCAGCAAGAGAATCCTTTTATTCGAGGAAACTGGTTACAGTGACATTAAAACATAATTTAAAATGTTCTGTTTACAAAGTTATGAATGAATATTGCTTCAGGGGCTACAAAAGATACATATTGACCAAGCTCCTGTAATTTACGTGTATTAATATGGCCGCCAAAATGATATTTCCTAAAGTATGCGTATAATGTAGGAGTATTTTGGCGGTCGTATTGGGTCTCTTTGTCGACGATATTTTTAAATTATAACATGTGAAAGACATTATTCGGTTACAAAGGTTTTTGTTGAAGTACAAGAACCATTTTTATTAATTATTTTTAATATCAAATATTTTTAATGCTATTTTGATGATGCTGTATCCATCTTAAGCGGTACCAAGCGGGATGCTTATGTTGTAACCAATAAAGCCATTTTCATTATTTATTTTCAATATTCAATACATTTAATGAAGTTTTTGTAACATGTTTTTGTGCAAAGCGCACGGTGTTAGTGCTGACGTTTTAAGTCGTACATATGTATTGTTTTAAATTTCAAATATATGAATGGTACATCTTGAGGACAAATAATCTTAATGTTAACTAAAATGTTCCTCTGTATAGATATTTCAGAATATTTGGCTTTCTTAAGGCTACTTTGGTTGATTTCATTGAAAATATGCCATTTTGGCGGCCATTTTGAAGTTGAAGCATTCAAGTGACCTATTTTTTTTTATTTATAACATTCGGCTGAAAGCCAGGCTAATCCCAATAGTGCATTTGCATTAAATTCAAGGGACGCCTCCGTGGTGAAATAGACAGAATAATGGAAAGAATTTTCGATTTTAGATGCAGGAGGAAACCGAAGTGCTCGGAGGAAACCTGCGAGGACGAGTATGGATCGACAACCAAATTCACGTACAACCTAGGTCCGACCGGGAATCGAACCCGGGCCGCAGCGGTGAAAGGCGAGGTCAGAAACGCTACGCCAACCCGTCCTCTCTAATGTTCAGAGAGTGACATTATATACTTCAAATGGGATCTGTCACACTTAATACGGCATGTAAAAAAGGGGGAACGGCTTTGACGCTGATAATAAAAATTGCGTGTATTTTTGGCATCATTCAGGTTCTTAAAATACACGCTCTAAACTATCAATTTCATCAAAAAAATTGCATATATACCAACTTGACACTTATGCTATAATTTGGCTGAAATCTACCTGATTATTATTTTGGCAAACGGAAAAATGCTAAGTCAGACTTATTCTAAAAAGAAGCTACCGTCAACAAACAGTTATGGCAGTAATATGAAGATAGATTCATTAAAATGTATGTATACACCTTTTTCTTCCTGTTAAATTACTGTTTATATGCTTTAATATCTTCCAAGTAGAAACTGACCCCATTAATCTTGCAGTTTTAAGTCTGATAAAATTACTACTTTGTTAGCAAGGTGTTAAGATTTAATTGTCGTTTTGCAAATCTATAATTAAGGATTTAGCGTTCTTCATTAAAATGAATTTATTTTCATTCAGTCAGCGACATAGAGTAATAAAAATTCCCTTTAAAGGAAAACCAGCATCCGATTTATTAAACGTTCCTAATTCAATAAAATAAAAGGTGACCGTGCATAGCAATCATTTTTCCGACCTTCTATTTCAATAATTTATTCGACCTTTTCGTGCCGAAATTTTTTTACTAAATAGCCACAGAACCTAGTATAAACATTATATACACGGCTTTGTTGTTGATAATGGTACTCACTGGTGGGATCGAGACGTGCAGGTGTTTAAAGATTAAAATAATTGCCAAAATACTGAATAATTCATGTAACGTTCGGTAACGTTTGTGACATCGCACGGAAATGGTTTTTTTTTAATCCAAATGACTTCAAAGTAAAATTCTCTGACATGTTAGCGAATGTTTCATTGTGCTTTTCAAAGATGATGGGTAACATATTTACATATATTTCATAAAAGTAGTAGGAAATTCTATCGTCAGGATTTCTTATAACGCAATGTTTTGTTTGTTAACGTTTGTGACATTTTGGTGTAACATTTTGGTAACGTTTGTGACATTTTTGAATTATAACTTATGCTCATTCATGCACGGATAGAAAAACTTTAAAATTTCTGATTAGAAAATACTTTTCAAGTACCAATTAAAACGTATGACTGAAAAAACGGCTTATGTGGTCGAATAAAGAAGCTGATATTTTGCTTGAATTCAAAAAAAGTTTCATTTTCATTGGAATAAGCCTATCATTGTATTATGTTCTGTTTAGGAGATATACTACAAGTAGCTGTAAATTTAAAAATTGCTCTGGGTAAATCTCAGACACTTGTTTGCTTAAGTATTTGCCTGAAGTATCATAAAAACATTGTTGATTTACATTGTACTGGAAAATTCAATTTTGAATATTCAACTCTAGTAAGCAGTTGTTTTCGTTTTCTATATGGGACTCAATTTCGATTAATAAAAATATCTCAATCTGAAAATGTTGAATAATACAATACATATTTAAAATTATGCAACATCTAGAAATGTATTGAAAAAGTTTCGGAATTACATTAATTTTGTCTAATACCCTTTCAGACATTCCAAACTCTTAACATGTTGTAATATAAAATGCCTCGCATGGTCAGCTAATCTGTGGGCAATGTGCGAAAACGTGGGTGTTAGATATTGGTCTCTTCGTGATGTGAATGTCTGGAGGGTGCTACTTAATTTCTTTCCCGTGCATTAAGCCATCCATTTCATGTAGTCAAGGATAATACAAAATGTATCGCTCCAAAATAAAATCGTAATTTTAATTCCTGTGTTTAAAAGTTCTAGCTTTAAATGTGTTTTCAAACAGGTGCAGTTGCTTACAACTGCGGGATAATGCATTTTTCGTAAATAGTAAACATTCATAAAAAAAATGTTTGCATCCGTTTTGCGTACACAAATTTCAATGCAAACCGAACTTGCGCTTTACTAACGCGTTTCGGGTTAATTGCAATGTGTACGCGGGAAATTATACAGACGCAGATGTGCCATTAAAGTAATCAAAGTTTATTGAAAATGCCCAATTTTACGAAAAACACGTAGTTTTCAGACCAAAAGAACTTGTTGACCTCATTATATCGGGTCATAATAATGCTTTCGTCGATTATCATGATACCTAATACTGTGGTACATCTTTGCCAAAATCTCGATAATTTAACTTAATTGTTTCGATCCAATCCAGATGAACTTTATTACGATAGACAACAGAAGCGGGGGAGGAGAGTCTTAGAATCACTGACAAAATTTTCACATTCATTTCCCATTGTTCTGATAATTAAATGTACAAAAAATATGCTCGCTTCAAGCGAATTTCATGATATTATTTCAATGTTTAATCAAAATTGGCCATTTTAGCCCAAATTATAAGATTTTTAAACAATTGTCAGCTAAAATTTGCCGATTTGCCAGAATCTTTTGCGCTTACTATTATAGAAAATTCCATAATTTTTCCTTTGATCAATTTTGCTCAAAAGTTTTTAATAAGAAAAAAATAATAAGTCGTCCCGCTAAAATTATAATCTTCCGCCGCCGCTCTTTATGACGTAATAATTACGTAACGCCTTAACAATTTTTTGTGATTTTGGTATCGTTTGATAGGGGAGGACCATATCTATATATTGATAGCAAAACCAAGTTCATAGAAGGTTCCGTCTTAAAAAGTACAACCTCAAAAATAGCCTGGGTAGACGAGGGTTAATATTTTAATGCAAGTGAGGGTCAGTTAAATTATTTAAATGTGTATTAGGCAATTGATGAAAAGGGAAAAATATCTTTTGGATCATTAAATATTATTTTATATTAAAACGGCGATTTGATGACGAAATTTTCCCCGAGTTGTTGCCAAACTGTTACTACCTGGCTTTCATCAATTGTATTAAAGTAAATAAATCTTTCAAAAAAAAAACCAAATACCCATTTTTTTCATTTAATGTAAAACTTAGCTTTAAAATATAGCACTTACTGAAAATATTAGCAAAAAACACCTTTTTTATAATATAATCCATTGCTTCTTTTATGCAATCAGCGTCGAAACGATTTACCCGTCTACCAGACGCGCCAATTCACACCTGCAATCTGTAAACAAGTTTCTGCGCATTATCATATATTACACGATTTCAAAACTCCTTTGAGTATCAACTGGGTGACACCTTTGATTTAAAACACTACAAATACCTAACACGCGACTTAATTCTTTTACAAATTAAGATGATTTAGGTATCGTTTCGCTAAATAGTATTATGTTCCTATAATAACCTAATAACTATTTGAATACGCCAAAATAAGAACATCCCAACTCCAATAGCTCCCTTCTGTTAATTATATTTATAAAATATGAATGCATACAAATTTCTGAAAATACTTTCACATCACTAAAATAGCATTTCCATGTCAATATCCTAATCTTACTGTCACATTTGACATTGTTGTTGACTTGTTTAGACATTGTTAGCTAATTGTTATAGTACATTGTTGCTATATTTAAACAGTCATTACAAGATCACATCCCAACTCCACGAGCTCCCTTCTGCAACTATATGCTAGGAAAATTATCTAACAATGTCTAACAAAGTCAACTACACGGTCAATTGTGACACCATGTTTGGGATAAAGATATGGAAATGCTTTCTAGTGATTTGAAAGCATTTTCAGAGATTTATATTCATTTATATTTTACATAACTTAACAGAAGGCAGCTCATGGAGTTGGGATGTTCTTATTCTAGCGTATTCGTTTGTATTATGATCTCAAACTTCCTCCATATATGGGCATTATGCCCTCTCATGCCCAAATATGGTCTTACAATGTCCATATTTGGGCATAAAAGTAACATTTTCGGGATTTTTAACCCACTTAGCAATATTTTTTCAACATTTTTTTGTGCCAGGATGATGCACAAGTTGAAGGTCTGTTAGAATCTATAAAAAATTCGTTTTGAAAAAATGGTCTCTAAGCCGTTTTGGAATTCAGCTCTTCAAATAATTTAGTATATAATGTCAAAAGAAATGATTTGATATCATGTAATGTTAAGTGATACGATATTTGGTAGTTTTGATGTAAAATTGCAGGTAGACGGAGTGTATGTGTGAACTGAGTTCAACCCTGAAGCCACTATCCTTCATAATACCTGTTGTTCTAACGGTTTGTCATCTGCGTATTAGAATGAACATGCAATATCTAAATGTCAATGTCCGGTTAATTATCATTGGTTACTACATTACGTCACGTCGGCGATGGTATTTCGCTTTTAGTATGTGATCTTTGAATTAACAATTATACGTCGGAACCGTGTGGGCCATGTGGGCTTTGGCCACACCACTTTTCAGCCAGAAAAAGAAAAAAATAAATACATTTATTTTAGTTTGATGCGTTTTATTATAGTCACAGCATAAAAAAACCACAATAAAGCACTGTACAAATTCGTTTTTAGTAACTGTTGTCTGCTGGGGCTTAGTTGATTCCTTATTTTTGATAACTAAAGAGCCACAGGTCGCACCACTTTTACCAAGGGCCGCACGACTTTTATTTTCCTTCCGACGCCCCTTGTTTGCAACTTGTGTTGTTTTATAAATTGTTATTCGTCATGCGTTCGTTCAATACGTTATCGTTTTCTGCACGGTTGTGTCCGTTATGATTATGTTTAATTCATTATATATACCGTGGTGTCCGTTTGGCATGCGTACCGTATGTTTTATTTTAGTACGTTATTCGTACGTTTAAGCTCTATACGGTGATGTGTGACAGAGCATTAAGCCAAATACCTATCATTGTACTTGCCTCTCCGAAGCAACATTAACACTTTCAGGTACTGAACGAGTGCCTAACGGACACCGCTGTACGTATGAATAACGAATGATGCGTATACATAATAAATGTATGGATAACGAATTAAACCTATACTTTTAACGAACACGCAACAAACAACAATGAGTAAAACAAAACAATAGTGGGATTTATGTACATTATATGGGTACGTTTGCCTCTACACGAGTACGTGCGACTGATCTTAAGGCTACAGTCCCTAAATCGTCTCACTCGGCTGAACGTCATTTTTACTGCAAGTTTTTACCCACTTACACGAATCAGAATATCATATTTTTTGATGTATAAATGGAATAGACTCATTAGTTTATACATGAATCTTTACTAGTGATTTCACGTCCATTATTAAATTCAAAATGACGTCAAAAGACTACTTCGAAAAGTTGACGCCTGTTTCGCAAAAATCCCTTGATTTCATGATGTTCGAGCCTTTCGATTGTTTCAAATTTTGACAGATTGTAGGCTTGAATTTATGTTTGAAAGTCGATGCCCTGTTTGCCTTTATCGGTATTCAATAAGGTTAGCACCAAATTGTCAATTTTGACTCATCAAAAATGAAACCTACAAAAACACACTTACATAATCGAAAGATAATAATAATAATAATAATAAAATATCTGCTACAAGAGACATCAATTGATATTTTGCTAGTTCAAACATTGTTGATAATAGTAAGGATTCACATTTTCCTCATCAGATGGAGGTCATTTACTCTTAAGACAAATACCCTACCGTTTTACTTGTCTCTCTGAAGCAACTTAAAAACAGTCACAGAGCATAGCGTACGCATAAGGTACAAAAGTTTCATATATATACTGAACGAATGTCAAACGGGCACCGCCGCCGTATGGATTACAAATTGAGCGTATATAACGTATATAAGCATATGGACAACCATGCATGTGGACAACGAATTGATACCTCTCTTAACGAACAATACTGTATAAAACAAACCAATAGTGGAAATACGTTATGCGTACGTTTGGCATTATACGGTGATGTGTGACTGAGTCCTTATGAAAAAGACGTTGTGTGTCTCCTGGTAGGTACACAGATATCCTAACAAGATACGTATGAATACCTGATCAAAACCACGGCTTCATGAGGTATTTCTTGACGTCAAAATATAAGCTTAAAGGGAGTTCATATGGAAAGAATGTTTTGTTTTGTTACAACTTTTTCCTAAAATCAGTTAAAATGTATTAAACTTCATAAAGCATCATGATGCGGGTATCAAAAGCTCCATTTTCATAGAATACGACAATTACCTTTTCCATATTGACCATGTTATGTGCTTTTAAGAAAACATTATGATTTTTGAAGCAGGTGAATTGGACAGCATTGAACACTTTTCAGGTTTATACCTATCCCCAACATGCTAAGGCTAATTTAGTAGTATCTTTCTTAAAACATAACATTTATCTTATGTCAAGATAGATGAATTTGTCCCAAGTGTTATTACTATTGATTTAAAATGATCAGATGTTTTATAACAGGTGCGTTAATTTAGGCTTTTATTTTGTATCACAAAAATCAAATTAATTTCGTAATTATCTGTTTGTATTAACGACAGATGATGTTGGAAATTGTAATAGTATCACCAATAACTAATTTACGCAAACAATTCCAGGAAAGTGATAGTGAACATTGCTGCGTTTTCGCATAAGTTGTAAAATCCGTTGTTTAGACTTTTTTTAATTATCCCAAGAGTTAAAAAATAAGGAAGAAAATGTATGTTTCTTATTATAATTCATATTGCCTCCTCTTTGCAATCTGCGTCGCAATGAACTACCCGTCTTCCTGACGTGCCGATTCACACCTGCAATTTAAAAACACCTGACTGAGTTTGATATTATATTACACAAAATCAAAACCCCTTTGGGTATCGATAAGGTTAGCTGTCTGATTAAAAGCTCTAATCAGAACTAAAAGATAATCAGAAGCATGACTTTCGTCTTACACATACTAGAAAATTAAAGAATATAGTATTTCTTTAAGTTTAAATCAACTATTTTCTTATAAAAACGTATCTACCTCAGTGCCATGTTCATGTTATTTCAAAACATTTCTAAGGCATTTGTCATATATACACCAATTAAAGAATTGAAGAATCAACACATCATGTGTAGACACACTGCAACGGTGATTGTTATGTTATTTGTTATCTGATTGAAATACGTTCAATACGTTCAATTAAATAGGTGTTCGTTTAGTTTTACGTTTGATTATGAGTTCGTAATTGTACGTTTTAATTATGAGTTCGTTATTGTACGTTTTCAATGTCAACTGTCCGCTATTAAAAACGTTATTTAATGGACGATAGGTATCACGTTTAATTCGTTATACATATGGTGTTTCCGTTAGACGTAAATAAGTGACATGAAAGTTCAAAGTTGTTAAAACATTGCACCATTCATTTTGATACTCTTCTGCCACTGCACTAGGGTGACACGACGCATCATACGGCAAAACAGATATTAGAATGGTTTCATCAACGCGTTCGTCGGTCGAGG
>JXSR01S029044.1:1978-13167 GCA_000969725.1 Ophiothrix spiculata
ACCTTTATATTCTTCATAATTGCATAGCCTTAATATACCTGTTGCAATTCAGCTGTATTTAAGGACGATCGCGGTGATAAATTCCTACCTACAGGATATTTATATTTTTTCTCAGTTAATAGTCTAAACTTTAAAATTCAGCAATAACAAATAGGGTCACCGACCATGTAGGCGCTATGACGTCATATATGATGACATCATTTTTCTTTTAATGAACAATAAATATAAAAACTCAAGGTTAGGTTAACTTACATGACTTAATTAACTTTTTTTATCTGTTCCGTGTTATGAAACTGAATTTTGACATTTCTGGCGATGAAAATTGTTGTTTAGATTTTATTCCATGTAATTTCATATCCAGCTATCTTTTAAAAACAGTCGGTGACCCCATATTTTTTTCTCGATTTTGACATCCACTTGACATTCACAATTGACCAGCCAAATATTAAAACTTTCTGTATGTAGCAAATTTGTGGAAAAATCAGCATTTTGTGGTATTGAAAAACATATGTAAAAAGGTTCATTACTGTAGGTCAATTGGTTCAGGAGCACTTGTTATTATTTCACGCTATTTTTCCTGTTGTTCGGTGCTTATCGGGAAGACAATAACAAGTACACGCGCGTTACGTTTTGTGTATAATTAGCACAGATCTTACGCTTAGATATTACCTGTATGTTTGTCAAAATCGTCCCGTCACTGACCATCAAAGCTGCCATCTGTTGGTGAAAATTAACACCACACAGTTGTCTTTAAATAAACCATATATGAAATGAAATGAATGAATAATTTGTCATGTCATTCAATCTTGTATTTACAGGTTGCCGTGACTGATGAAGACACAGGAAATTTCTACGCTCTATTAGAATACCTGTATACCGACTACGCCCCAGTAGACGAAGGAGATCATATGAGTATCCTCATGATGGCTGGTAGATACGGACAAGAACGACTCAAGAATTTCTGTGAATTCCACATTTCAAAGAAAATTGAGAAATCAGTAACAGATGGAATTGACAGTGATGATGTCAATGTGTGTGAAATTTTACATGCTGCTCAGGTGAGATCAATTGGAAAGATTTTTGTCCCCAACGAACGAGTTTATCATTCGGGATGGGAAGTAAGTTAAATTTTTGGATCAGTCTTAAGAACCATAACAACATGATATTTTACTGATCCTGATGAATCTCTTCAATCATATAAAATGAGCTCCGTCCGTGTCTCTGACATGTGATGTTAACGTCAATGTTAACCCAAATGTTAACCTACATTTTCTCAGAGACCGAGGGTCGCACGTTCCTGAAACTTGGTGGGTGGGTGCCCCTTGACCGTCCAAAGACCAAGTTTGTATTGGTTAGTGGATCAAAGGTCATCAGGAGTCATCAGGGTTATTAAAGGGTAAAGGAGGTCAAATTGGGTAAACCTTGGTGTATGGACATGAAACTTGGAGGGCGGGTCGATTGTTGATGCCAAAATTTTTTGAGGTCACTTCAAGGTCATCAGGGGTCATTCAAGGTCACATGAGTTCAAATAAATGGGGTAAACTTTGCCCACATTTGGTGGGGACATATTTTACGCATCCCGTAAACCAGAGTTCTACTTGTTTCAGAAATTGTTTATGTCAACACACATTGCGACATTGCGGTTCATCTCTTGCGTTCAAGCAGTAACCAGTAATCCTCCCCCAGATTTCTTCCTTGCATCTTTCAGAATTCTATCGTCACAAATGAATTTAAAACCATCTATAGCAATATAATTTGTTCTGATCAACATCTTTCAACCTTGTTTCGGTGAATTGGTCCCGATCAACATCTTTCAACCTTGTTTCGTTGAAAGATATGATTGAAATGTTTTTATACTCTTGCTTGTACTTAACATTATTTGCATCAAGTTCATCATTTTTAATTCTGTCAGATTGAACATTTCCCATGATGAGAAAGGGTAACACAGTCTTTCTTTAATGAGAATGTAAATGCTTTCTTACCACACCTACTTTTCCACATTTCTGACGCCTAATTTCTGATGGTATAGTGCTCAAAGTCGGATGAAAACTGTCCCTTTTGCCAAGTCCAATGGTGCATATCAGCAGCTGTGTATTCAATACAAGATGAACCACCGATTATATCAGAAGATCCCATGCCCAAATCCATAGTTTATCATCAATAGGAGACACAACAAACCAATAAATAGTAATTCTTTCCTTCATGTTGACAAATAAAGTTAACGAAGAATTTAAAAACAGTCGGTGGGTCGGTCGGTACGGTCCTGTCATGACTGACAGTTCTAACCGGGGAGCACGGGGACCCCCGGGGCATCCGTTTGCTATTTTTATATTACATATGTAGATAGACTCCCTATAGTATGCTGACTATGTGGCTTCAGGGACCCCATGTGAAAAGTACACACAGACCCCCCCTACGGGAGTCCCTAGGGGGTCCATTTTCAACATTGTCAGAAGTATGGCAATATGGGGGTCAAATGAAAGGTCTTGAAGCATAGAATCTAAATATGACATCTGTTTTGTTCAAAGCATCTCTGTATCCATAGTGAGATCCAAAATGGCCGCCAAAATACCCTTTTTAAGCACGAAAATTGGATATATAGACAATAAATCGGTATTAAAACATAAAATATTCAAAATAATCACTACAAAATTGGCTTAAGAGGTTAAAACGGAACCAGAGAAACTTTTAAGCATGTTTAAAATTAATTTAATTAAAAAAATGCTCATATCAAGTTCCAAAATGGCTGCAAAAATTGTTTTTTATGCACAGAATCAGGTTACATCAGCAATAAATAAGCAATAAAAACATGAAATATTCCAAATGATGACTGAGACACAGATTTAGAAGACACAACAGGTACAGTTATCCCTAAATCATGTTGTTAAAATTAAAACAAAACAAAATGGTGCCCATGGAAAGTTCAAAAATGGCTGCCAAAATGGTTTGTAATCCACAAAATGATGGGTCACAACCTGGACAATAAATAAGCATTACAAAATAATAACTGGGAAAGTACTTTGGACGATAAAGCAGATACAATTATTCCCAAATCTTGTTGTAAAAACATGTTTCAAAATAGAAGTAGGACCCATATTGAGTTCCAAAACGGTCGCCAAAATGTGTGTTTATGCACAAAAATTAGTTACGTCGAAAATAGGTCAGCACTATAATTATGAAATATTAAAAATATTCACTGAAAAAAGTTTTTGATGTGACAGCAGGAACAGATGTCGCAAAATTATGTTATAAACACCTTTCAAATTCAACATTGTGCCCATAGGCATGATAGGAAGGTCCAAGAGTTTTCATTTTCCTTGTCTATTTTTTTAGGCTATATATTATTCTATATACAAGCTGGCCATAGGTGGTGGGATATAGAGCTCTGCATTGTAAAGTTTGATGGTCTATGTTGGAAGTGAGTTAATTATGTCCTAATATGGTAGAGTAAGTAGTATAGGACCTTTAGTAAAGTTGCACTTGAAATGACATATTTGAAGCAAACTGATACCATAAACTTGACCTTACAGGGTCATTTTACATGCAGTTTCATTTATCCAAATTAGGATATAATGAGTGAATACCTGGGAGTGTATATAAAAATCAATAAGAATTGAAATCAAAAAGATAATATAAAAAATAATGGAATGTTACAGGAAAAAGAAAGGAAATTGAGAGAGAAAAAACGAAGAAAAAGGGAAAAATTTAAAAATAAAATCACCAAAGATATAGGCATATAGGCCCTATATAGATATTAAAATAACTTGATCAAGTCTAGTTCAAAATGGTTGTCAAAATACCTTTTTTCTTCTCAGATTTTAGTATTTTGGCAATGATTTTGGCCATATTGTAGGTGCAGATATGAATTTAACTGATTGTTATGAAGCATAGTTGTTGAAAAAAAAAATCTGTGGTAGCAACCAACGCAATTTTCTGTCAATTATTTAAAATAATTATTGTTGATATTGTAATATTCCATTACACTGAAATTTTCAAACTGGCAATGGGTACCATTTTGAATTTTAAACATGTTTACAACAAAATTTCGAGTCTGACTGTTTTTTAACCTCCAACATGTCCAAAGCCATTTCCGAGTGATTATTTTGAATGTTTCATGTTTAAAATGCTGATTTTTTTGGCAAAGGAAAACAAAATTTGGGCAATTTTTGCAACAATTTTGAATATCAAACATGTCAACAAATTAATTTGGGAACAAAAGTTTTTGATGCAACCTACAAAGCCAATTGCCAGTGATTATTTTAAGTATTTTACATTTTTAATGCAGATTTATTGTCAATCTAACCAAATTTTGTACACAAAAGCGTATTTTGGCGGCCATTTTGGACCTCAGTCTGGTGCCATTTTGAATTTTGAAATGCGTACATGACATGATTTGTGGACAAATTATCTTGCTGTAACATGACACCTTAATTTTTATGTATTATTTACAATTTATGTTATTTTTAATGTTATTTGAATGAATGTTATTGCAAATATATGGTATTTCGGCAGCCATTTTGAATTTGAAATATGCAAATAACCTAACTTTAGACCAAATGTGACTGCCTTAGCTTAAGAAACAGTTTTGCATGTACATGCATTAAAGTTATTGCTCTATGATGTCTAGAAACCAAGATACAAGCAAAAATCATATTCTGCTATTTGCAGCCTGTATTCTATTCACAGCACGTCACCCAAAAACATGCTGAATTAAATGATTAAATACCAAGCCGGGAAATATTTTTCAGACCAAAACAAAATTGATTGTGATAGAGAAAAGATTGAACTTTCATATAGTACCATTAAAAGTATAGAAATAACTACAGGGGAATGGGGTCATCGCTTTTCTGAGAAGGTTGTCCCTTCCTATTCTTTACTGTGTAGGGGGCAAAGTTTGACCCCCTGTAAAATGAGCTGTGTGTACTTTTTTATGGGGGTCCAGCTTAGGGGAGGTGGGGAATACTAATATGTATCTGAAAATCACTAAGAGATAAAAATAGCAGAGATAGCCCTTTTTTGCCCCGTGCTCCCCGGTTATTCGGGACTGCATCAACATCACGCCACCTCTGATGATCCTGGACACGGTTGTAAAGATCATGGAGGGGTCATTGACCATAGATTTGATATGGTTGATCCATCTGGTTCTAGGTCGTCCAGGCTTCCTTCTCCCTTCGACAGAACCTTGCATGATGACTTTCTCTAAGGAGTTTCCTCCTCGTCTTGCAATATGTCCAAAATAATTCATCATTTGGCTTTGGACATGAGATAGCAGACGCCTTTTTGGCCGTATCTCCTCTAGGACGCTGATGTTTGATCGTTTCATAAACCAAGAGATGCGCAACATACGTCGCCAACACCACAGTTTAAAAACAGTAATGTAAATAAATACAAGAAAAGTATAAGAGCTTTCATTTGTGCGTGTCACCCAAGGAAGTTATAGGGGGGAACAGGGTTTCTCCGCCATTTTGATCTCATCGCCGTGTAAATCCACTTTAATCAGAGCAAGTCGCAATGCACGCTACATGAAACGCAGACACGGTTTGTGCGTGAAACAAAATGCACACGCTGTATATGCGTCAGTTGAAGATTTACGCGATCTGCCTGGATATCGGGTCAAATTCCGAATATATCCGGAGGTACAATAACTCTGCTCCATGAGCGACACAAGATTGCGGAGAAACCCTGTTCCCCCCTATAACTTCCTTGGTGTCACCACTAGTGCAACACTACAAGCATTGTACTGGGGTACCTCCATTTTTCAGACGCATGTGCAACATTTTGGGACTGACCATTAATGAAAATCTTCATTTTTAGCTCAGCTATAAGTTGCAATGTGCTGTCAAATTGATATGATATTCAACAACTCACTGTATCTCCTTATACAGGAACGTACCGTTGTTGATTCATGATGAATCCACAGTTGATATTCAAATTAGCGCGTCACGCATGATACAGCGTTTACAGAAGTGCGTTAACACAGTACACACAAGTCGGCGCACTGCTCATCGCACGTCGGGCACTTATAGTACGTGCAAAAGCCCGATGCTTTTTGAAAATGAAAACGTCAAAGCAGCAAATGTTCACAAATTAGCTCTTTGCTTTAGTTTAAATGATTTTATGAAGATGAGTAGAAGGTGTTTACCTAAACCACGGTTTAACTGAACATAAACTGTCCAGAAATGATACGCATTGTTGCAGCTTTCAAGCAGAACATTTCAATGAGCCGTGTTGTTGATGCGAATTAAAACTGTGGTTTAGCTAAACACCTTTCTGGAATATGGGCCTTAGATTTTAATTCATAGGGCCTACGTCAGAAGATTTTCGTAGTTGAAAGGTATTCAAACACATCAAAGAGTTGTTCATCGCGAATCAACAACTTTGCATCCGATGCGTTGGCATATTTTTATTACGCTCGGGTGGCTAAAGCCAACCTCGCGCGATAATCATATGCAGACGCATGGATGCATCGTTGTTGATTCGCGATGAACAATTCTGTGGCGTGTTTGAATACCTAAATCTGACAAATTTCCCCATCAATCAGTCCAAACTGTTCGCGTTGCTCATATGGCATCAAAAAGCACTCAAGCAGCAAAGAAGTGTTATGTAGATTGTAATTAGGCCAATAAAAATATTATTAGATTGTCCTCTTACCTCCAAAAAATTTGGGTCGGTAGGTTGATTTTATTTATTTTTTTGTATACCTGTATGCCAAATAGTGTGCGTATTACACGGATAGTTTCGTGCTGCACAACAGTTTACCCCGTGAGTTTGCCATGTGCTGTCTGGGTGTTTTTAGAAATGCATACCTCACTGATACACCACTGTTTGATATTGTAACGGCCATGTTGATGTTTATGAGTTCTACCGACCAGTTCATACAGTAAATACCAAACACAAAATATTTTATTAAGGCCTATATTTTTATTTCTAACATATAAGATTCTGAAATATTTGTTTTTCGTAAAATCAAATTGAATGAAACCTTTTTTTGATGTTGTATTTAGGTCTATATTTGTAATATTTTGATCTGCAGTCAATCTGTGCACGAACCGCACAATGAAACCTTGTTTCTATCAGATGCATTAAGACACGATCTCTCAGATTTGGACTGTGGGCAATATAGCTACGATCTATGGCAGGCCCGTAGCCAGGATTTTTTCAAGGGGGGTGCAGATTTTCAAAAAGTGGACGTACCTTTTGGAGGAAACAGTTTCATTTTTGTCGATCCTAAACTAATTTTAGTAGTTTTTTAGCAGTTTTCCTAGCTTTGTGTGTAGTATTTTATTAAAAAACGGCCTACATTTACTTGTTTTGGTGCTTTAGGTGTTCTTTTGGTGGTCATTTAGGGAATTTTTGTGAACCTTTTTTGTACATTGTCAAATTTGGTGGGGGGGTGGTGCGATTCCCCCACCGCACCCCCCTGGCTACGGGCTTGATCTATGGGGTATTTATTGGGTTTTCATGGGTTTTCATAGGTTTTAAAACAACAATTAGATAAAGTAAGTGATTTATACTTATAAAACTTCTTAAAATTGAAAATTTAGATTCTTTAAAAAAATGTTACTCTGATTTTTCCATTTTTTTGGGTCGGTCGGGAAAGGGCAATCAAACAATTTTTTTTTTACCGTTAGCTATGTGTATAGTTTAGTATTATAGACAGTGAATAGACATAGACAGTTTGCGTGTTAAATACAGTGCACGCACTGTTACTGAGTGTTGTCAAAATTTGTTTGCATTGTTTAGATAGCAAGAATAAGAAAGGTACTGTAATTCAGCCGTAAGTGTAAAAACTTAAGATGGTAAGCAAGTTCCGAGTTTTTAAAATTCAGCCATCTTTCCTTTCTTTTTCTTTTCTTTTTCCAGGGTTATAATGCCAACAAGCTCGCCAACTGGTGCCTCCAATTTATGTCAATAAATTATGCAACATTCTCTGAAAGGTCGGAGTTCAAACAACTAGAAGGAGATAACTTGGATTATGTTGCAAAGAACCGCTGGCCGCCTGAGTCTTATCTTGAAGAATTAAAGGTATATGAAGCTTTGGTTGTCATGCCCGTGGATCCAGATGAAATCAAACAAAAAGGCAAGGGCAAAAGCAAGAGGAAAAATTGTAAGACAATGTGAAATGCTTAGTTGACCAAACTTAACTTCTTTCCAATAAGCGATGTGATTTGATAAGTTTGTCCCCAAAATTATTATATATCTGACAATTTTTTACTGATCATATATATCAGAATGTTTATGCAGTTATGTGATGGATAACTAACTGACAGAGTTAATGGACATACTTTGAAAACAATGAATTTTTGCACTAGATTTATAATTATAGTGCCTTTTACAAAGTATGTAAGAGCTGAAGAAATGAAAAGGCAGAAGTTCACTCAGGAATGAGATGTGACTCCAGATGGATTTTGAAACCAGACAATTTATTAGAACCTCAAGTAATCAACAACTCATTTGAAAGACAAAATAATCCCTACCACCAATCTGGCTGTGTGATTGCTTCTTAGAGTGAGTCATTGAAAGTGATGGAACGAGTCAGAGCAAATAGCACTAGTGGTTCTATAAAGCTGGAAAATAAGAAGACTTGTATTGAGGGGACTTCAGTAAAAAAAAATTGAAACTACTTGCACAGGTGCAAGTAACCTTTTTTTAACCTAAAATTATTAAAGCACTCTACCGGTTGATATACTTGATAAACACTTCAAATATGTTCTTCGAATGCACTAAATCATGATAAAAGAAACTGAAAACAGAAGACAGATTTTATAGAAAAGAGTTTCGGATCAAAGAGATTGTACTGTAAACATAAACTCCTTTTTGTCTGAGTTTATCTGTGAATCAGACTTAAAGGAGCCTGGTCCGATTTTTTCTCAATTAAGTTTTTAATGTCATATGAAAGATGGTAACTCAAAATATTTAAGTTTCAAATTTCAGCTCAATCGGTCAAACCATTTTGATTTTATGGGCAATTTTGTATTTCAGAGCCGCCTATACATTACTGTGTAAATTAAATATGGTTACCATAATTAGACACATTTTCAAGTATATCCCCAACACGAAACATAATTCAGCCATGAAATTTCACATGTGATATGAGAAAAATATGAGTAACATTTTAGTACCAAAATCTCAAAAAGTTTGAAAAAAAGTTGAGGCAATCGGACCATGCTCCTTTAATACAACTTTCAGTATCATGTTATT
This sequence comes from Ophiothrix spiculata, assembly GCA_000969725.1. Classification (NCBI taxonomy): domain Eukaryota; kingdom Metazoa; phylum Echinodermata; class Ophiuroidea; order Amphilepidida; family Ophiotrichidae; genus Ophiothrix; species Ophiothrix spiculata. The sequence goes on from JXSR01S029044.1 coordinate 11,180, forward strand.
CTTTTTACATTTAAACCTAAATTACATATTCTCAAAGATCACTCATTTTATCCTTATAACCAATTTTAGGAAGAATGAGAAAAGAAAGGCATCTTAAATAAAAGGTTTAGAGGAAAATTAAATAAGTTTATTATTCCACATTTGTATATTTTATAATGTCGTTGTGGAGTACATGTAACCTCATTTAGCTTGAAGAATACAGTGGAACCTTGTTAACACGAAATTACTAGAGCCAAAGAGTTTAGTTTGGGTTATCAGGATTTTGTGTTATCCAACTGATTTCACATAGGAAATCAATACTTGAGACCCAACAAACATTTTGTGTTATCAGGGTTTTTGTGTTAACGAAGTTCCACTGTATCTACAGATGGATTTTCATTTATGGCATAGATACCACACTTATTACCATTTGTGACCCGTCATATCAAAAGGTACCTTAAGGGTCCCAAAATGAAAATTGATTTCTTGGTCTCATTTGAAAGATTATATTTTAAGCTGTAAAATGACACCTTGCTTTTGGTTATTGGATGTTTGATTGCAAAGTTACATCCGAATTGGTAAAAGGCATTGGGCTGATTCAGAAAACTATAGTTCTGAGAAAATTGAGTTTAAAGTTTCTGTACTGGTAAAACTTGAATGGAGAAAGGATTTTTATCTCAGTTTTTAAAACATTTCTCTTATGGTGTTGATGTTGGAACCTGATTAATATGATAGAATACACTTCAAAGGTTACGTTTCTGATGAAATTAGAAATTCGACCTTGGACGTGATTTTTGACTATGCTCAACTTCAATGGCCCGTATCTCATAATTAACTATGCCGACCTTAAGGTACCTTTCGATATGATGGGTCACATTTGTCCTGCATGAGGATCAAATTGGAGATACTCAAGAATTTTGGTTCTAACTTCATGTAAGCACTCACGAAATATTATAAAAAACAATATATAACATTCAGACTTAACATATGATAATACCAACATAATAGTATAATTATACGTAGTATAATTTTAGTATAATAATATTATATTGGTAGTTTTGTGGCTGTGGCATTATGACATTTATGGCAGATTTCGGGCTAGGTGATCATATAGTAAATTTTCCTTTCCCTTTTCTTAATAATACATGGTAAGATTATAGTATAATACCTTTGTTGCATCACATACTGTTCTATATGACGTTTTTGACCTTTTTGAGAAAATTTGTCTGGATTAATATATTGATGATATCTTCATATCTACCAAGTTACAGGCTTTAATTTAGCCTAATTAACATGAAATAATTAATAATTTTTGGTCTATATGCGTTCTATTTAAATTTGGCGTTTCACAAACTGCGCTATATGCAAAAATTACGTACTAAAGTATAGTGTAAACAACGCATCACATACAGATCTATATGGTGAGCTATTTCAACTTCGCAATGAAATTTTTTTTCACATACAGGTGTATATCATATAGAACAGTTTGATATTCAATTACTGTACTAAAAGATCGCTAGATGTAAAAAAAAAGCATTTTCACATAGAGATCTATAAGTTCAAAGCTATATTTAATAGGGTTTTTTAAAGGAGTATTTTTATTTGAAATTAAACTTTGAAGTATTTTCTTTAAAAAAATATTAGTATCAGAAGAAAACTTAAGTGCAAAGGCTCTTCTATGACCCAAAGTCTACGTACGAATTTTCAAATGCGATTTTCTCGAAATGCGTCTTTTGTCATAAAGAACAGTATGTGATGTGACCGATGAATAGTACTATATTAGTACTTTTGTAGCAATGGTATTAAGGCCTATTCCACCTTCTTAGTTTAAAACCCATTCCACCTTCTTAGTTTAAAACCCCCCCAAATTTGCCACTAGCGTAACAACGTGCAGCGATTTATGATTGTGCGACCTATCAGTTTACTTAATTGTGAATTTATTTGGTCAAATTTAAATTACCCACGTGACCTTATAGTGCGTCGCCATTTTCATAGGTTTGAAAAAATAG
>JXSR01S029045.1:9749-28430 GCA_000969725.1 Ophiothrix spiculata
TTGCAAGCTTCAACAAGTGCTTACACACAATAATAACATGGTATTCCAAACTTCCGAAATAATGTGTATTATATAGTTCGATTTTCTCATTTTTTAAGGTGTAATCCTTTTCAAACTGGATGTAAAATGTGACAAAATATGGTCGTCTGTTATTAATAAGGAATGTAACTTCCATTTTATTTCATATCCTCAGCGAAGTAGATCTGTTGGTGTTTTGATAAAGAACATAGTTATGAGCAAAACATGGTGCGGAATTTTAAAGTATGGTTGAGTTGGAAGTTAACATTTTGATTTAAGCAGAAGTGTATTTATATGTAAGCTGTATGTAGGTTTCAATCATTCAATCACTTCTATGTAAAAATAGATACATAAAATAATCGAGAAAGCTGTGTATGTGAACTGTCAGTTATAATATCTTGATACCGTGACATAAATTAAAATGCATATTGTAGTTACGTGAATCCGTTTTAGGTTGAGTAATCATCAGGCATATAGTAGATCACTGCCATTACAAAATAGCAGCAAGAGCTCCAATGCTTCTATATAAAAAAATACTCGTATGTTATAAATAGCATTATAACAATATAGGTGAAACGAATAGGAATTTTGTTCTTTCTTATTTTTTTTTTAATATAACGTAGTATAAAAATTTTGGTACATTGTTTGCTATTCGAATTTATCAGTTTTAACGTGAGCTTAAAGTGTCTTATTATGAATTCAAAAAAAATTGTTTACTTGAAAAGCTGTATTAATATTTTTTAATATAAAGCATTTCATTTCGAACGATAAAATAATTACCATTTTTAATAGTTAATAATTTACTTCGCTGGCATAAGAAACTTTCATGTTGAATTAATTCCGAAAGTAAATTGGCTAATTCGGTACTCAATAAGCAATTTCCCGTGATAGGACTTATTAACACACAACTGCTCCTTATCGTTTTGAACAAATATACGTATTTAACAATTAAGCATAATCCTTTTTATTAACTAAATAAACTTGTAATTAGTTCAAGTATGTCACCCTTCATTAGCAAAAACTGTGATCAAGAAAACTGCAATTTGTTATCTACCCACCATCCTTATGGTATTCAAGTAGCATTGAATAGCAAGCAATTTAAGGTTTGAAGGAAGAGTTGCATGAAACAAGATCTAGTTACAAATTACTAGGTTTGTCGTGATAGACACGTTTCCTTCTTAAACACGATTCCTTCATAAAAGTGGTTAATCCTTTTATTCGAACTCTCTTGGTCAAATCAAATAAGTTAGTTACTTTTAAATGTCTCAGAGAAGGTAAAATTGGCACACCCACAGCCCAATATCCAAAGCAAATTTAATTATGCTGAATTCAAATGTGATAGTTATTTACATACCTTTTGTATCTTTGAATATTGAATCAAGGTCTTGTTAAATCTACCGCACTCTATTTATTTTGTATGCTAATCCTAACCGCTGTACCATTTTTCTACAAGAATGTGATCATTTGACATTTCAATTTATTGTTATCTACAAAAAGTTCACTAGTTATTGATATTGTATACAAAGAAATGAAATATATTTTTCATCTTACCAATGAAACATGCATTTGTTAGAAATGACGGGTGGACTGGAATTGATTTCGTTTGCTTCATGAAACATTTATCTGTTCTTGACTGGGTCTTAACAAAATGTTGTAACTCTCAACTTGTTAATGTCTAGTTGACACGCTATCTGGGATTGATTTCGTTTGCTTCACAAAACATTTATCTATCTTGACGGAGTCTAAACAAAAATGTTGCAACTTTCAATATAACATAAGTTGTAAAGGTCTAGTTGCAACGTCATGGAAAAGCCCTTTCAGCTATTATCTTAAGTAACTCGAGAACTATGACAAGAATACACTATCCATTTCCATTACTCCTGACAATTGTCAATTCGTCAACAACCATGTATTGCTTTTAATGGAATAGGGGTTTCCCCTCAACTGTTATATCATGATTAAATGTCTAGTCCATTAAAACGTGCGATTTACCAGAACTGTATTTGGCATTATCATATCTATCCCCATTCAAAATTGAATACTCACATAAGGTCAGGGAAACAAACATTTGCATTGAATAAACTTTAAGAAATGACTATATGTAGCGCAACTGTAAGATCTTTTGAATAACCTTTGTCATTAGCTATATAGTAACCCGTGGCTAGCAATCATGCTTTCTTGAAGCAATCAAATATATATAGTTTTGGATGTACTCCCTAAGTAAAAAGCAGGTCAGTGTCGTGTTTTTGGGCAGGGTCGGCAGTTTTTGAAATGATATTTATTAATCTTAAGATTTTTACAGCTTGTTTGATCATCAGGTGCATTTCATTTGCATTTTTGTCATAAACTAATTGTAATTGTGCATTGACCAGCCGCTAGTAGTATCTACGCATCATTTGTTGAACTCATCAATTGAATTTAGTGGTGTTAAGAATTGCAACTTCTGCCCGATATCCAATCAGTTGAGATGTCGCCACTAAAATGTTAGTAACAATAGTCTAGACTTTAGACTTTGCTCATTAATGGACTGCGTTACCCAAGCAACTGTCAATGTCCATAACAAAGAAACAGACGTTGTATTTATATGTTACAAGGAGCGCAGTTCTCTTAACACTGAAACTGTTACACATATTCTCAATATTGGTTTTATTTCTAGCTTAAACATCATTGTTATACTCATCTGCACCTGATCTTGAAAATTTTACTCTTTTATAAATGATAAAATGATTGTGCTCTTCAAAATTTGATTCGTCCCTAAAATTTTAACCAAAATCATTTGTTAAAATTGTTAGCAAGACATTTTAATCATATTCTGCTATTATGAACTCGAATTCCTTTCGAAAAGCACTTTCCTAATTTACAAAATCTAACTCCCTCCCTTTGTGCACTAACTGAGTCAAAATTACCTTATGCACATTTGTTCTGCTTCAGAAATATTGAAGAAAGTAAACATCCTGAAATCGAACTTATTTTAATTTTATAGCAACAACAACAACATATACCCTCATTAAACTCTTTACCGCAGGATGCGGAAAGTTTTACTGATTGTAATTAATATGGTACCTTCAATAGGTTTCCCCGAAATTTATTGAACATAACAAATTGATGCAACATTGATCTTAAGTATGTGGGTTAGGATTGATGTTACATATTTCTTATGATAGGTTGTCCATAGTGCATGTAATAAAACATACTACATAATGGCATGTTTAGTGCATACTTAAAAAGGACCATTAGAAATTACAATATCAATCTCGGTTATTGCTTTTATTGTTTTTAAATGGACAGCAATCGAAGAATTATAGCTATGATAGAGCCTTTAAGTGGAGTTGTTCATTTTAGAATATCGACGCTGTCAAGGTGAGGAGAATGGGCTGGCTGGTTAATTGGTCATTATTTAAGGTCAGTGGTATACACAAATATAACAACAAAAAATCTGATTTTCAACAAACAATATTTGTTTTCCTGTGTTCTTGATTCAGTGCCTAACATACCTATTTAGCAAACTTGTCGATGTATGTCAAAAATAATTACATCTTGAAATACTACTTAGACTATGGTCACAATACTTCGTACAAATAGTTAAAGGAGCTTGGTCCGATTTTAAAAAATTTAGTTATCAATGTCATATGAAAGATCACCACTAAAGAGGTGCAAGTTTCAAATTTCAGGTGAATCGGTCAAACCGTTCTGATTGTATGGGCAATTTTGTTTTTCAAAGCTGCCTATACGTTACTGTACAAATTAATTATGGTTACCATAATTGGACACATTTTCATACTTGGGGGAAATATTTGTTGACAAAATGTTTGTATTATGATTTGTAATGGTTGTTAAACTTAATACATGAAAGTAATTTCAAGATAAAAAGAAAAATATTTGTATTTACCTGTAAACATACTCTATGTGTATGCGTTTTGAAATAACAAATAGTATTTCTTATTTATCCTAGAGAATTGTCACATCGTAATGTGTAAATTGTCAATTAGTACTTTTTATTTGTACATATAAAACCCAACCTCAGTGTTCTTTGCCACAGCAACAAGATCAAAATAGCAATTAATTTTAACTCTCAAAAGTACAAACCAAATACTATTGCTTCATAATATACATTATGTATATTTTTCATCTAAACCACTTTTGATAAAAAATACAAAAAAAGTTAAAACGCAATAATCCATAATGAGATAAAGATATTCATAATATCACTGTTTCCTTGATATGAAAGTTACAAACTCGTTGACTTATATAATCGAAATTCTTAAGTAAAACCTAGTAGTTCTGTTTATACCCAACAACTTCTTACAGAAAAATATAACTAGCACTTTTATTGCGTTTTAAATATTTCTTCCATACTCTTCCGGGTCTGATATCTCTAACACAAACTAAAATCAACACTTATTAGTCGTATCTTTTTGAAGTGTAGATACACTGGCAATATTGATATTCGACATCTGCACACTTCAGATACGATTTACATGAATTTAAAACAATATTATACATGTATATTACAAACCGGAAGTTAAATTAGTATTGTGTAATGATTAGAATCAAAAACTTAGTATCAATATAATATTGAGCAAGTGAGATTCAAGTGCTCACCGATAACATTATGGCAACTATAAGTAATCAGATTGCCTAAATTAAAGTGTAATTGGAAGCAATAGTTTTGAATAAAAAAACATATCTATGTAAAAATGCAAAAAACTAAGCAATCCAAATCTGCTTTATTTTCAATCGAGTAGGCTATATACAACTGCCAGTCGCGGAATCAAGTGGTGTATTATATCGTGGTTTACGATAGTGTAGCGAAACTGTATCAGGTTGAAGAATCATCATGCATGTAGTAGACACTTACAATTACTTAAAAGCAGTAAGAGCCTAAATGGTTGTATATAACACATATTCTCATTCTGTAAACGACATTACACATAAATACTCAACGCGATTTTTAAAGAACTTCTTTTTATCTCTAAAAAAGTTGCTGTGAATAATACTAAGAACACATATTTCTTTTCTTTTTTTATTCAAGCATATTGAAAGTAAATGATCTTGGTTTCAAAAGCCAATACACTTTGAGCAAACCATACGATTAATATAAAGCATTTTCTTTTTAACAATTTAGGTTATTATTGTTATATCAAAAGTTATAAATAATTTCCACATTGAATTGATTCCAAAAGTAACTTAGCAATTATTTTACTTACTAAATACAAAAACTACATTGAATTTGTTGAAAGGAAATTACTCCCTTTTCTTGAGGTTTTCAACCACTCCAAATTAACAATGAAACAAGATCCATCCCATTATCAAGGCATGATTGTAATTAATTCAAGTGTATCACGCATTTTCAACGAAAACCGTGAAAAGGAAATTGTTACTACCAACCGCTTCTTATGACATTGAAAGACAAGTACCATTAAAAAGCAGCAATATAAAACAAGATCCAGTTACAATTTACCATTTCAGTCGTGATAGATATATGTCTATGGTAAACATTGATAATCTCTTGGTCAAATCAAATATGTTTAGTTACTTTCAAATGTTTTAAAGAAAGTAGAATTTCCACACTTGAGTGCCAATTTGCAAAAAGCAAATTCAATTATGCTGAACTAGAATGTGACAATCATTTACATCCTTTACGTGTGTTTGAATACTGAATCAAGGTCTTGTGAAATCAACCACATTCTATTTATTTTGTATGCTAATCTTTACCACTGTACCACTTTATTGCAAGAATTTGATCATTTGACATTTAAATTTATTGTTATCTACAAAACAATATATTGTAATTGATTTTTGAAGAATTGAAATATATTTTTCATCTCACCAGCAAAACATGTTGTTAGACATGACGGATGAACATATACTATCTAGCCTTGATTTCATTTGCTTCATAAAACATTTATTTATTTATTAAATGATGTATCTTTCAATATAACACATGTGACTGTCCTTCCAAAACAGTTCAAAATGTAGCATCTTTTCACATTTATAAACATTTGCAAGGATTAAAATGACACCTCAATGAACTTCACATGATTTCAAGAAACCAAGTTATGATCCCGGCGTCAAAGGTTGTTAGAAAGTTAAATGTTTAACTCAGATAAATCCATTCAAAGATCAGTAAGCCCTAAATGGTCTGTTTTGTATTCAAAATATACAGATATATTTCACATTTCGGACCTTTTTTTATTGAAACTTTGCTGATGTTGATAAGTAAGCACAACGATTGCGAATCTGCCAAAAATCAATTTCTGTGGCGCAAAATAACGTTTGCTGCATTTATGGCTGGTTTGATGAACGGTCACATAGGATATATTGTAACTGTCGTGTCTTATTATGTTACACTCATTTGTTTTTAGAATTATGCAGTCATTTGCTCTTCAGAAAAAATATCTGTTGAAAATTTATTTCGGCAAATTACGACTTTAACATATGTTTTCACGCGCAAGATGCAGAGAAGCGCAAGATAAAGTTTGTTTCATTTACGGCTCGTTTGAGATGTACGGTCACATATTATGTTGTGAAGTCAAAGTGATAACGTTTATGTATAATCTTTTCAGCCGTGGTCTTTATTTCGTGAGAGCTTAAGAACTATAAAAATACAGAATCCATTTTCCATTGCATTGATTGAAAAGAAGGATATTTGATATTTCGTCATTTCCATTTAACCCTTGTTATACGTAGCGATTTTCACAAACATATTATACGGAGGGGGGTGGGGGGTTGGAACCCCACTCAATTTTGTTATAGCAAGTCCCCTAGACCCCCGCATGTTTTACCAATGGATAGGTCCCTTCTTCTAATTGATACCAAATTCAAGGTCATCTATATGACGTCACTATGACGTCATAATTACCAAGCAAATCCATTATGAGCTAACACAGTACAATCATGATAAAACATATTCTGTACGAGGATTAAATCAAGCACATACTTAAAAAACGTGTTTTTGTCCAAAGATCTCGACACACAGCTACTATACCGTACCAACTATATATTAGCATGCGAATAATTTTTCTATTTCAACTTTCAATGTTTTGTGTTTTCTGAAACGCTTAACTTATGTGCAACCCTATGGTAATAACAACGATAAAGCTTCATGCCTCTTGAAATACACGTCATTGATATTGATTGACGCGACCATTTTGATGATGAGTGCAGCCATTCCAAAAATAGTGCAATCTCTCCTTCATAATGTACGTGACTTATTGCAAGAATAAAAGTAAGAATAAAATATATTTGTTCCAAGGATGAAAAGGGTACAACTGTTGGTTTAGTCAGCGTGAACAACAAAACAGTAAGTTTTTTATTAATAAACAGATCACGTCTTGTGGGAATTTGATATCCTTCATGATTTCAATTGCATACAATAATTTCAAACGTCTTTTAAGTTTGGTGTCTACTTTAAATTTACCAAGGCGCCTTTGAAATAGATAAGACTGAGTAAAATTAAAAACATTTTTAGTAGGAGGAGGAAGATGGGGTTTTTTTTAATTATTATTATTTATTTTTGATTGGTAACCTACTTTACTAGGATATCTGGCGCGTTCAGCGTGCAAACGAAAATAAGGAAGTCTCTTTTATTTTCTTGTTTAGAGAGTTTAGCCCATAAAGTGATCCCAAAATGCTCTATATAACATTTTGCAATGCTGTGTAAATGATTTTCCTTCTGTATAATATTTTATAACTAGATATAATTAACATTTTACTAAATTAAAAAAAACGGGGAAGGGCAGGAGATGAGAATTGTTTTACCTTTATTTTGACCTAAAGCCTAGTTCTCTGACATTAATTAATATGTTTTAATAAAAATAAAGTCAAAAGAAAAAAAGTCAATTTGTTAAGAATTTTGTATTACTTTTCCTCGAATAGGGGTTTCCCCTTCAACGCCCCAGTCAATAAAAAGTGTATTGTATATACAAATAAAAAGTCCATTTGAATGTGTGATTAATACGTAATTAACTACAATTGACATCACTGATCAATCCTCGTTCAAAGTTGAATACACGCAAAAGGTATGGGAAAACAAAAAACATGTTTAAGCTTTACGAAATGTCTTAATGTAGCGCAATTGTGGGATTTCTCGAATAACCTTTTCAATATTAAAGCTAACAACCATGCTATACACCTTGAAACTATCAATCGCACAGTTTATATTAAGCTCGCTAATAAGTAAAATAGAAATTTTCACTTTCAAGGGAAGTTTGTTCCTGATGAAACAACTGCGCATTGCTGATAAAAAGTGTTGTGAATGGAAATAGTAATTCTCCTTTTGTTAAATATTGATGTATTGAGTATTACACATAAAGATAGTATTATTATTGTACATTAATAAAAGAATGAGATAATATCCATAAATTTCCTATAGTGATTCTATTTTGATTACCACTCTAAAATATGTAATGTCATGTTATATAACAAACCTTTGAGTTGCTTAATTTCGTCTTTAAAAAGTTTCTGGTGCTTCTATGATTTCATGGCTCTTTTGTTAAACATTTACAGTATCATTTGGAAATGAGTAAACTCTTATTCCTGCAAACTCGTAAACAAAATGCAAATAAATAAAATGTAATCAGATTCGGATAAAAAAATACAGTAGTAAATATCATTTAATTGTTATTTCACATGTATTACGAAACTCATATTGCTCAGTGATCACTGTCTTTATTCTATTTTTGTGATATTTATTAATATCTAAATTATTCTCATTCTCAATTCATTCTCTTCTTTTAATTAATTTTGGTAATTGAACCTACCCTGTGAAAGACTACAGACTAAATTTGACTCCATTTCTTCAAAATAGCCGATTTAATACCACAATAATCAAGTGTTAAACAATTGGTAAACGTAATAAGTTAGATCTTATATTTCATTTCTGTATTATTATTATTAACAACATTCTGATTGCATGAATTCAAACAAAATAAATTTTCTTAAGAAACCTCGTTATGTGAATCTCTTAATATAGTATTATACGAATACATCATGGTATTAACGGAGGTGTCGATAATACTGATCCATCGATGTTGGAAGCGTGTGAGTAACACGCTTCCACTTACACGCTTCCAACACCAAAGGATTGGGAATTTTCGATACTTCCAGATGTAATCCATATTGTATTTGTTTTACTGTACTTCATAAATGTCTGACTAAATCTGATGCAAAAACGACGAAAAATGCTCAAAAGCTTCCGCGACTTCTATATCCGCTTTAATTTTTAAGTGATAATTACAGGGATGTGATAGTAGTATTGTGGTAGTTTTTCGGGTTATTTCCTCTGCGTATGCGTTACAAAACTTGGGGGAAGTAAGCAAAACACTGTCAAACGCATTAGGTAAGACTGGCCAATTATGTTCATGGTTGCCTTATCAAAATTTATAAGGTCTACCCGGGGGTCTAGCTAGTACTTTAAACTCCAACACAACGAACAGTTGTATTTTTAGTAAGCGCATATACTTTATAATAAACAGTTTTTATCGTTTTCAAAAATCATCTTTATACCACATCAGCTTTTACTCTTTAGTTGTTTGTTCATCAGCCTGATAATTTGTACTGTAATACCCACTTATGTACTGAAAGTTCTTATTATTATTGATCAGCTTACGTGTTGATATACCTATCTGTCAAAGCAAAGTTTAGGGAAATGGGTTATAAGCTCAGAGAGGTATAGTGTAATTCAAAACACATATTTCGTATTAATACTACGATTTTCAATATTCCTGCAGCTTTAATTGTTGAACGTAACGTATGAAAGTACAGGATGAAAAATTGAAACTCTTCTCAATAAAAGTTGGCTACATGTGCCCATGTTTCAAAATAAAAGATTTGGTTTATCCTTTTGCAATAGCATTTCCTTCATATTGTAATTTGTAAATATTTACAAGTTAAATCCTTATTTCTAAAAAACTTGAATCAAAACACGGTCTCAAGGATATTTGCAAAAATATGCTCAGAATTACAGAAACAGGTACCTAAAATGCAATGTTAAATCGAAAATGGTATTATTGTATTAATTCACCGACTCAGCATCTCTTTTAAGCCTTAATAATCGCTTTTAGTTAAATACTCTTAAAAGGCACAAATCCACTGTTTTTTCCCTTTATTTTCTTCGAAAATGATAATACCACTTATCGCATTTACTTCCTACGATCTCGATCGCTACTTAACGGATTGTTGACAAAACCCTGTTTTTCTGATATGAACGAGTAGAATATGATTATGCAACTGTTTTACATTTTTATCATTCATCCATCGATGTTGGAAGATCTCGGAGACTAATGCACTGCTTATACGTACTATGCTCTTACAAATAAAACAGTTACCACACTTACATGCTATTTCAAGATTTCCTCTATACTCAACTCAAGTACATATCTCCAACACAACAATCTTGATCTTAAAATGCAGATACATAGGAAACATTAATCATACGGACTGTCGGATTACTTTAACGTGTACTTGAATTTTAGATAATATATATACATAAATTAAACGACAAAACAATTCTTTGCCTAAAACGTCACAGGATAACATTAGTATTGCCAAATTTGAGCATGAATTTATACACCAAAATAAACCTGGCACGATATATTTACTTACTATACTTGTATTTAAATTTTGGTTTTTAATGAAAATTTCTTTTTGATTTTTTTTTTCATTCTTTCTCCCATTTTTTTCCGGATTTTCGATTTATTTTGGGCAAAACCAAAAATTTTCTAGAAAAAAAAAAAGACCGCCCTACCCTACTTTAAATGTCCGTTCGCCCATAAAACAGTATTTTCGTCGCCTTAGCGACAATATTTATAATGTACTCGGATGACCGATTTTTCCAAAACCGAAAAATTTTGTTTACAAAGAAACAATACGTTTTAAACTGTGTTATAGCAAATTGCAAGAGTTTAGCTCCAAAATTTAAACACGATTTTTTTTTCAAATATTTCATGTGTACTATATATATATAATATTTGATAGTAACTAAAACGTGTTCAATCATTATGTATTACATGTATACTGTTAATAGAATGTACTTTGCATAAAGAAGTTTCAAACAATGACTTTCGTATTTGGTGATATAAAAGTACTTTCAAATTTGTCAAAATTGATACTTGATTTGCAAATAACTAACAGCTCCTTCTCGTTTTCAATGAAACAAGATCCTTTCCATTAATCTTTATAGGCATAATTATAATTACTTCAAGTATGTCACGTATTATCAAAGAAAACTGTAAAAAAGACAAGGAAACTCCAAATTCGCTTTCTACCAACCACCCTAATGGTATTCAGGGGCAAGTGGCATTAAATAGCAAGCGTTTTAAGGTTCAGAAAAAAGACCAGTTAAAAATTAAGGGTCTTGACAGTTCCATATAATGTTTTAACATCTTTAAAATCATTCCTTGATGAAAACGGTTTGTTATTTATTAGCTAACTTGGTCACAAGCCTTACATTTGAAGGAATAACACAATAATAGCAAACAAGTTCAAATACTGAATGTGATGGAATATTTAAATCCGTTATGGTTCTTTGAATTTGAATTACGAACTTCTGAAATTATAGTTATTCTGTACGCAAAATTGTATCATTTTACTGTAGCAAAAAAGTGTTTATTTGACATTTAAATTTTTATCACCAATCAGATAAAATCTTCTCTAAGCTAATATTTCAGATTGAGATCACAGAGAAATGTTTTAATTTATTAATTATCTTCATGTTATTTATAATTCACATAAATGTTAGAAAAATCAATCAGAATGGCATAGCTATGCTTCTCGGATATAACTTACCGAATAACTATCTGCCTTATCACTTTGCAGAGTAAATGAAAAACCAAGCATAAGTACTCTATATTCTTAATATTCGTCAATCAAATTATAAACTGAAAGAATGCCTCAAACATAACAAAAACATATTGTATATCCAGAGTACTGAATTGAATACTTAAACCAGATAACGTTTGAAATTCAACACCCGAATTATTGAAAACGTGATCTTAAAACAACAAAGTAATTGTTATGATATCCTTCAAAATCCCGTCATAAAAATAAGAGAGTTGTAATTAAGATAACTAAACAAGAAAATCTATCTAGGAATGCAAGAAAACGTGCGTAAATTGTCTTTTTGAAGTCCGGTTGGTTCCGTGAATTATATATTTGTACATTTGAATTTTAATCACGTTTTCGCCTAGCTGATCAAAACAAAGAAGAGCAAAATCTAATGTTAATTCTATTGAAAAAGAATAAAGCAATCCCGTAGATTTGCGAAAATCTATATACATCAAGTAAATTATCATTGGATTTTTTTTTTTTTTGCCAAAAGGTTTTCCTGCAGTTTCAGCTAATAACAAGCGCATTATCATTCCTTTTCAAAAGTTTCAATATTCTTTTTTTTTGAAACGTGCAACTGAAAAGATCATGCGCACAAGTATACTATAACAACGATTTTATTCACTTACAAGACTATTTGAATGACGAGTACATCTTTTCTTAATAATAATAATAAACATGAATTGTCGCAGGAATAATATGTCTCTATATATAATTTCTTTCCAAATGATAGACAACTTTAATTTTGGTTAGCGTAAATAACAAAACAGGACAATTCTGATGAAAGAAATACATACGCATTTGATTGATACACAGGTCAAGACGCATGGGAATTTGAGATGCATTATGTTAGTCAATTCTGATAGCTTTTGAGCTCCTATTTCTTGGAATTATTTGAAATAGCTTAAAGGTTGGGGTGCTGTTTTAAAAAACCAAGAAGCATTTTAGAAGAATGTTTACTTTTCGTATTTACTGACTTTACTTTACGTACTTTACAAAAAGTGAATGTGTCGCGAACATATGTTTCTATTGTGTTTCATCAAAAATGGATTTCCCTGTGATACTATCTTAGAGTATGACAAATTTATGCATAAGCCATTTCAACATAATATTTTTCAGTAATTAACCACACTTTAATCATTAATGATTGTTTGTCAAATACACGAACGAAAAGGCCAGAGAAAACGAAAACATCGATTAAGCTTTTCAGAAATTTCTTAATGTATATAATTGGTCATATCTTGCTCTTTTTTCAACCGATTTCTATCATTTTTTCTGCATTTGAAAGTGTATTTAAATTGCTTTACTATAACAACAATTTATGATTTAATGCTTTTATCAAGGTCAAGATCATCTTTTCTCCGTGCACAATTATTTTTGATTCACGTGGTACATCCTTACAAATTTGTGTTTGTATGAATAATTCTTGGAGTATAAAAGCAAATTTGTTTTAATTTGAACAAAACAATCCTTTAGCCGTTAACTTTGATTACAAAGCACGAATTCAACATCGATGATGTGTGTTAGCAGGTGGATGGTTGGTTGGTTAATTTAAGCACATCCTCAGTCGTCGGAAATGAAACGACATTTTGTGCTTGAGAATTCAGTATTATAGTTCATTGATAAGAATGGTGTTTAAATGTAACAAACAATCTTTTTAAAAATGGTTTTCTTGTCCAAATACCTGACAAGATCTATGCTACATATATTAAAGACATGTCGTATGGCAATTGAAAACATATGAAACAATACGCTAAGATCTCTGCAAAGTGTCATATGACATTGCAAATATAACTAAATACTTCAAACATCAAGCAAGCGTGGTACTGATCCATCAATACACGTCTATTATATGTCGTTTGTTTAAATCAGTGGGTTAAATCCCTTTGAAGTTTACAAATTGTCTGATGAACATCCCTGAAGGATTATAGTAATGGAAATGGGGCATTATGTAGATATATAGAGCGAGTTCAAGCAAAACTAAGTGAAGGAAGTATAGATATAGAAATGTACAACTAGTTGTTACGTGCTGTTCTTTAAACTTGACTGCAAAATAATGGAGGGTAATTGAAATTTAACAACAAAAATATGTCATAGACGGAATATGTTGCGCAGATATAAAACTCATTTGGCAAAAAAGCTCAACGCTATTTTTGTGAATTGTCTTTTTTGTGTAGTCATTTTGTATGCAATAAGATATTTATTTTCAATTAACAGAACCTGTACAACATGTGATTCCACTTAAAGATATCTCTCTAAAAACCAGCTAGGAAAAGTTTTTATTCATAGTTTTGTATGGATTAACCTGTTCTTGCGTTATTTTAATTCTTTTAAACAATAGAAATTCATAATTCATATTGAAACAAAACTATGTGTTTGAACCTCAAAAGATTATATAAAAAGGTTTCCTATTTTGATAATTTTAAATACAGTCTAGCAAATGAGATAAGGAGATACCGATTATTTGTATTCTGTTACCATGTTTGTTTCATTTAAGTAATGTGAAGGTCTCTAAGTAAAATGTCACGTGACGTCCATTCTTCCTCTTTTAACCCGTGGCTGCATGTATATCATAATCACTTTTTATGACCACATCTCTTTAACTACTTCTTTGTTGGACAATAAGTCTTTCAAGTCTATAGTCATGTATTTGACAGTAACAGTATGTCTTTACCTCTTGTTACAATGAAATGATTTTTCTGCCTTATTGTTTTTCTCGTTTGTAACGATATGTCCGTATCTGTTGAAGGACACCCGTATGTTTCTGTTTGTAATGTCTGTGTCTCAGGAATTATGTCCGATTTGGATCTTTTGCATGATTACTCGTGCCCTCTTATTGTCAGAATAAAATCAGTGTTGAAAACATGTTTCCTTGAATATCTTAACTATCCACGGAATGAGCATGCATACGTTTGCTGAAATAAGACCTGTTGGTCTTTTCTGTATACCGTTGCCCTTACGTCGCTTACAATTCTCAAATGTATTCTACTTTGTGGTGATTCCTCTGTTGTCTAGAACGTCTACGTTAGCCCAAGAGCAACCTTTAAGATTGCTAGTGTTGGTTTGTTTGGGCATGCTGGCAAACTCTTGACCTTTGTTGTTGAGATATGTTATGTTCCCTCTTTCTGCGTATTTTCTGGGAATGAATGTGTCCAAAATGAGTGTAATTTACAGGATGTTATGGTCATCCGAACTCGGACAGTTTAACGTTGTTGTGGTGGATGTCTTTAATCGGGAATGACACCGGACTTCAGATGTATCCTTGAGGAATACCCAGGTAATTAGGAAAAACTAAGAAAAGCTTTAATTGCTGGATGAGAATCTTCATTGACATGAATAAGGACTAAGGTGTTACTTCCAACATAGCGAAAATGTCTCAAAATTAGAAATTACAAACTATTTAATTGTTTATTTTATGCCCTGTACAATATTAAGTAACATTATTGCACTGCACTGCACTAAAAGCACTTCAAATATAAAAGCACAAATTAAAGCACATTTTGAATAAGCACAATCTCAGCATCCATTTGACCAAGTGTCCGTACTTTTTTGTTTATTAACAGGGTAATGGATAAATCAACGGTAGTGATGTTTTTACTCTCAGGAGTGGTGGTGCTTCTCAGCTTGGTGGGTGCCATTCCCTTACATCCTGCTGAATTTGATGAAGTAGAAGACACAGGATTTAACAACCAAAGACCACATTTATTCAACTTAGCAAGAAGATCGACTGACTTAGAATTCCCGGGAAGGGTGGACTTTGAACGTCAACAGCGAGCAAAGCACATGCAACTAAAAATCTGCACTCTAAGATGTGTTAGCTGTAATATGGAGATATCGGGATACCAGTTTGATCATTGTTTAGGTGGATGTCGAGTCGGAAGGATGAATGATAATAACTGCCTTAGATATGTTTCTAAATGAACTATGTCTGATCAATAACTGTTTGTTTCAAGTGCTAGACCAAATTATATATTTTGTGAAGAACATTTTATTTGTGTGTATGTAACATGAGATTGTTAATTTGTAACACAAGTATTGTGTGCCACATGGAAAATGGCAATAAATTTTTGCATAGTTCAGTACTTTCATTGAATCCAAATGATACAGTTCACCCATTCGCTTCAATCTTGTATTTGTTCTTTCAAAGCTTGTTCTTGCCCTTCATGGTCTTTGAGGAATGACATTTTTCCAATATGCCAATTTAGAATATAAAACATTCATAAATTGACATTTTTCAAAGACGCTGCTGAATCAAAACTTGTGTCAATTTAGAGCTTTAAATATCAATTTTTAATTGAATGTAATAACAAGATCAATCTAACCATGCAACATGAACACAACAATAATGTAAGGTGATCTGTCTGAAAAATAATTTAGTCAGATATTTAAAAAAAATGTGTCAAAACTTCGGAAAATATATTTTATTCAAAAGTAATGTTGCAATTTCAAATGATAAGATAAGATAAAAAAAAAACTAATTGTGTCAGACATCAGGATCTTTGTAAAATCATTTCTTACCAATGTGGACATGTCACAAACCCAATGCATCGCATAGAGATATTGAACAATATTGATGTTGTTCATTCTATGTATTCCTTAACTCTTACCTAAATTAGTGTTTTAGGAAATCCAACATCATCGAATATGCTGCAGTTAATATAAATATAAATAAACAAATATGAAACTTTTGATTCAATAATGTATTAGTCACTAAGATTATTGATAAAATTGATTGTAGTAAGGTAAATTGTAGTAGAGCAAAGGTAATTACCGCAACTATAGAATAAAAGGTTTTGTTTGACAACGATATTATGCATGGTCTTGAATTACAATATTTAAATAAAAAGGTCAAATTCAATCATTTTTACGTATCATGTATATAAAATAAGTCCATAGGCAAATGTTGACATTTATGCTGCAAACTTACATTAAACATAATCAAACATAATAATTCATTAATGTCTTTTAGAATATACTGTTGATGATAAGTAAAAAAAATGAAATAAAATACCTTCGCAGAGTAATCTCACAATACTGAATAATTTCTCTCTTAGTAGTTTTGGTGCAACGTCCTTTAATTGTCTGGAATACTCCTGAAATTGGCACCATTTAGATTGTTGACGAAGATATATTTGTGTTTAAATTAATTGAGTGTCATCATTAAGCCTTATACATATAAGTAAAAATGGATTCCAAGGGATTTTGAATTGAAAACGAACAATGAAAATGTTAAGTAAGTTATGGTGTTTTTTTTAAAGTAGGGAGGAATTACATACTTTGACGCTAAATCGATAAAACATACTGTCCTCTTTAACGCAACAGTGAAAGAACAAAATATACATCAAAAACTACTTTAGTAGTGGGTGATCTAACTAACACTATGCTCAAATTAGTTTTTGGAAATTGTAATCAATTTTCACTATCTCTCTAACTAACTGCAGGATACCCTTTATCAATATCCAGCGTATTGACAAGTTTAATAAATAATTTGTGGTTTACTCCATAAAGGCCGAAAACTCTTGGTCATTTTTGTAGACGTTTGTATTTGGATTTTTCTCGTGGTATTCTAAATTTTTCATGTATACGTTTTTAAATGTGAACTACTTTTCATGTAAAATATTTTTAATGGTGAATTACTTGTCACCACATTTCAATTGATATAGATATAAAAAATGTGTCATATTTTCTCAATTACATTCTAATGGAAAGATAATCTGCCTTAATAAGATTTAGTCAATGATATAAATTGTTAACCAGCTGAAAATTTGTTCATTCAGAATGACAATGTGCACCACGAAAAAAATGTTGATTGAAAATGTCTGCAAACTACAAAGATGGCAAAGTATTGTAGACAAAGGCCTGCTGTATCGCGAATACATCGTAATAGCCAGAGAGCATCGCAAGAAATCTGTTCTTGCATTGAATTTTAACACTGTGTTGTTGGTTTTTTTAACAAGGATTTTGGGGCAACTGTTTGTACTTTTACCACCCCCCCCCCTTCCATAAAAGGAGTGTTAAAAATTAAATATTTTGGAGTTTTCTTGGATTTTTGATGTTATTTTTGGTATTTAGGGAATGATTGGCTAAACAAAGGGATTGGGCAAGGAGTATATGCAACGGGTCCAGTGTACATCTGGAATGCATTGGAAGAACATTCTGAAATATCCGCTAATGCATTGCTGCGAATAACGTCGTTCCGACATCGGGAGAACATCTTGACATATTTTGTCTTGCATATACATCGTAAGGGCATACTCAATACCCTAGAAAATAAATTGCGAGTCCATTGCCGATGCTTTCTGGATGTCGGCAAACGTCGCGGCCATGGTTGGAGAATCTTTGGCGATGTTCTCCCGAAGCTTTCTTATTAATGACCAAGACATCGCAAAGACACTGCAGCAGAACGGGACACCCGTGTCGTAGATTTCGTAATTGCTTTGCATCAATGATGTTTCAAAATGCACTTGCGATGTATTCCTGATGCATTGGGACCAGATATTATTTTACTCAACGTGACACATGAGAAAACATTACTGATCATTTTTTAAATAATGATAGAACATCAGACCGATGAACGATGTGCTGTAGAATGGCAAATACATTCACGAATCATTTTTGTGAGTTTTGTGTGTAAAATATAAACTTATGTTGGGATGTAAAGTGATAAAAGTTATCTTGAAATAAATAGCTTTCAATGCAAAATGTTTCTGTTATATGTAAATAGTGTATAAATAGATACATTTGTTAAATGAATACAAGAATGTAAAACAAAGTGTGTATGATAGAGTTTTCTGTTCTGTTTTGTTTGTTCATGTCCTGTTATAAATTACAAATAGG
>JXSR01S029047.1:49413-62483 GCA_000969725.1 Ophiothrix spiculata
TTATATATGGCATTAAACGTTGAATTAATTATACCTATTTCCCATTTCGTATGTATATTCACATAACAGCCTCGCCCCCAGAGTTGCATAAGTTAGAAGTAAATAATACACATGTTGAAATTGAACCCTACACCTTTAACAAAAATGTAACTTGACATACAGACACTAGAGATAAAATATTTTTTTTTTTTACAATCATTGGTTTTTACGTAAAATGTATCTGCTATTGCAACTTTATATCCCGTAAAAGCATATAAAATGCATAAGCGAAAAAGAAGTTTTGGAAGAAAGGACTTGAAAGCTAGTGGGGCCTGGGAATATACGGTAGTCCATCCCTATACAAGTAAAAACAAATCACTGTAAAAAGGATATAATTAGACAGACTTTGTAATTTTAGTTACAGGGGAGACTGTGATTTTCCGGGGGGGGGGGGGTCTTAAAAACAATTGTACTGGGGTGTGACACGCAGACTTTGCGATAAGGACCGTTCTCTATAAAATAAATACTGGTTTATAGTGCGCCATGCCTCCCTACTAGTGTGCCTCCCAGATCTGTAATTCCACTTGGCCTCTGCACACTTTACAGGTTTTCGCTGACCACTGTGGCCAAAGTAAGTTCCACTCTACACCAAGCATTATTTCAGGTTCTGCAGCAACCTCAAGGGGCATTGAACCTTAATCAGTTCACATACGCACCATCGCTGCCCGGATCAGCTCCCCGAGTTTCGTACGGGTTTCCACGAGACAATTAGCAGTTATTTCCTTATCCAAGGGAATTTTAAGCACACTCTTTTTTTGGCAACAGCGGGGTTCGAAATTGGGACCTTCTGCACTGCAAGCGAGCGCCTTACCAAAAAACACCCAATTTGGGCCAAATTGGGCGCTTTTTAAGACAATTTTCCCCAAAACACCCAATTTGTCCATTTGGGTGCATTAGGGCTGTTACAAAAACCCACCCATGTATATACCTAAAATGGCGAAATTGTAGCCCAAAACCGTGGCACATACCCGTATATCAACCTAATGTGAGAACCCCCCCCCCCTGGGGGTGATTTTACGGAAAAAGGGACACGTAAATGTAAATACCCGTATAATAACAAATTTAGATGAAATTGTCCGTTAAATGGCGGCTTTCTATAAAATTATCCGCTATTTAACGGCATTCTATAAAATTCCCTGCAAACCCTTGATTCCTCACTCTCATGATTTAAGTCCACCCGATTTCTTTATTTGGGGTTATCTCAAGGACAGAGTGTACAGCTCCAAACCCTAACTATTCCACCAGAGCTTAACACAGAACATTAAAATCTGGAAGATTAACCCTCGTCTAACCCCCTAAGGGTTTTCCCCGCAGCATAAAACGCAAAAGCAACCGACCCCAGGGTTTGGGGTAATCTCTTTTACATCCTTTGCGGTCATTTTGATGACAAAATATAGGGTACAACCTAAGGTTGGGTTAGGGTAGGCCGTCAAAGTTTTGGTATGGGTTTGGGGAGGGGGCGGATGGGGGTTGCAACCCGGTAACATTTGGGACAATTTAAAATCGCCATTTTGAAAAATATATATGATGCATACTATAAGGCTGAAACTTTCAGGGCATGTTAGAATTACCATTTGCCTTCTTCAAAAAAACCTGATGAAATTCCGTTATTCATATGGCTAGTTCAACTTGCATGTGAGATTTCAAGGTTATCTTGACGAGTGATTAACCTAAAGTTCAAGTAATATATATATGGACTCAGATGTATGTAAAAAACAGACTTTCCCTGGCATTTGCTTTGGCGAAATTTAAGGTACACTGTTAGAAATATATTTAAAGAGGACGTGTAGGCTTTAACCCTTGTCTTACCCAGGTAAATTTTGTAACGTTTGTTATCAAGTGGGAGGGGTGGTTACCACCCCATATACAATTGAAATTTAACCGACATAAGTTAGGTTGTTTGGTACCATAGTATAAGGTAGAGTCTCTTCTTTCTTTTGATACCAAAATCATAAAAATCAGCCAAGTTGTTACATTATTATGCCGTCACAAGTAATTCCGAGTCGGAAAATTACGATTTTTGCCAAAAATGGGGGGGGGGAATCAAAATGGTGAAATGGTGTTTCTAAAATGTTTTGTAAGTTTTAGGGCCATTACATCTAGGTAAATTTCAAAATGGTGATTTGAAATATTATGAGGTGGCAACCACGCTGTACCCCCTTACCTTCCGACTTTGACGGAACACCCTGGCCCGTCTGAAGGCGATACTTACGATTTTTTCGTAAAGGATGAACTCACAACTAACCATATCCATTAGTTCGTATTTGTTTGCGTTTATTATGCGACAGGCGAATGATCCGTTAGGGGTAGGGGTGGGTGGTAACCACCCCATCCGCCTTGGTAAGACAAGGGTTAAAATTAAGTCACATCTTTGTAATAGTACAATGTGTGCGTTTTCTATTGTTGTTTCATCACCGTACTTTTTTAACACGTTGCAGTTCAGGATATGTGAGTTGTAGCTGCCAGTACCCAGTAACTGGTCAATTTCTAGAGTGTACATAAACATTCTATGTCACGTAGATCAAGTTGTTTCTTACAAATCCGTACTTACACACATGTATGCCACAACAGTACACCGAGTCTTTTTGAGAGACATCAAGATACGATTTGTGTTGTAGGACTTTTAGAAAAAAGAGAATGTGGAATTTTGTAATATTTCTTATCATTGTTGCGACAGTACCGTGGCTTGATACTGTCAGTGCAGACGAGCAATGTCCACCATTTTGGACTAAGTTTCAAGATCACTGTTATCGATATTTTGGTTTACGATCGACATGGCTTAACGCTGAATTACAATGTCGACGGATGATTGCATGTAATGCAACGTCCACTGCGCACTTGGTGTCAATACATAGTCACGAAGAAAATGACTTTGTTTACAATTATTGGCAGTCTTCCCTTTTGTCTGGATGTTCATGTACAAACGACAAACACCTTTGGATAGGATTCAGCGATATCATAGTCGAAGGGACCTGGGTATGGACTGATGATACGAGTACAGGCTACACATTGTGGGATTCAACTCAACCCAACAGCGGAAGTCAAGATTGTGCAGTAATTTATTCTCCTGTCATTTTTGAAGATACATGGCA
The DNA here is from genome assembly GCA_000969725.1 of Ophiothrix spiculata. Classification (NCBI taxonomy): domain Eukaryota; kingdom Metazoa; phylum Echinodermata; class Ophiuroidea; order Amphilepidida; family Ophiotrichidae; genus Ophiothrix; species Ophiothrix spiculata. Next base: position 52,545 of record JXSR01S029047.1, read on the forward strand.
TAGCACATCATGTGAAGGAAATTTTCCGTTTATTTGTAAATACTGATTCATGTAAAGTTAACTATACATTCACATTCTAAAAAAAAAGTTTGATGGTGGTGTTTCTTTATTAATCGAAGTGAAAAATTGTACTACACTGACTGTACGTCAACGTTTTACTTCAAAGTACAAGTGTTACCATATGGAATAGCAACCTGTTTTAAAATCCCAAATCACATTTTTTTGTTTTTGCTACCACTTTATAAATCGCTATCTGAATCGTGTTTGCTGGCTAATGGTAGCTCATTGAATTTCGCCCTCTGTGGAATTGTTAACAATAATAGTCTTCTTGCAGATTTGGATTGTGCAACGATATAAGTTGTCTTCGAAGGCAGTTTGGTGTAAACTAGTACATATGTTTCCTTAACAGTGTTCATCTTAACCAGACAGCGGAGATCATGACTCTACCTGGGCTGTGCATCTATAACTCGTCTTTGCTTAATAATACATCATAGCAAGATATGAAAATTATCTAATATTTTGCTAACATGGATTGATCCTTTTCCACCACTGTTTGATCACTAATAATATATAGCCATTTAATGCTAAAGGCATATATTGGTGGCGCTATTTCTATAAATCAAGTTTCCTGGTTTTAAGAAGCTATAATCCTTAGTGTTGACAATTGCCACATTGGATAAGGTCAAGGAGACCAAAAGTAATTTCATTTCATGTGTAATTCACGCAACAAATATTCAATTTATGCAATATGCATATAATTAATTCCAAAAATGAATAGCGCCACCAATAATGAAACTTCAAAATATGGGCTAAAAATCATGTTTTTTAAAAAGTGTAGAAAGTGTCGAAAAATTAATAAATGGACCCATCAAACAGTAATGTTTCTTTTTTTTTTCTTTTTTCTTTTTTTTTGGATAAAAGACAAATATATCCCTAAAAAGAAATTAGCCCTATACTTATACTGATATAAAAAGCCACAACAAAACTCTATAAATCGGAAAACAACCAAAATTTAAGCAATGATCAATAATTACCTTCTGTATTCTACGACACGTAAGGTAACCAGTGGATTAAAATAAATGTACCATATGTGACTAATTATTCATTTTCAACGTTGTTTTAAATAATGATAAACTGCCTTGTACTCCTGTAACTTAAATCAAAGGTCGATAGAGCTGATGTAAAGTAATTATGTTCCAACAGAAATTCTACACCAACTAAGTGTTTATTTACTGAAAACGTGCATATGAATACATATTCAATGTTTAAAGATAATTGAGTTTTATGAACTAGTGGTATCAAATATATTTCAGCTGTTTCATGGTCATGATTATTTTCCACCATGAGCACCGTTTGATTTCTGCCGGTCCCGTATGACATGATGTGATGCGATCATACAACAGTTGTCGAACACGGCAAATTATAATTTGAAAAATGAACAGAAACAACGAAAGAAGAACAGTTAACCTCGTTTTCAAAAATATTTGTTCACTTATTTAATTTTTCATTATATATATATAACGTTGAAGGAAATTCTATCAACAGGATTTTGCTTAATGCAATTTTTTGTTTGGTAACGTTTGGTTTACGTTTGTGACATGTTGATGTAACTTTTTGGTAATACTTATGATTTTTTTTTAAACTTAATACATGTATTTCATATGACTTCTCACGTACAAAATATTTGATATGACTGCTTAAATGGTCGAATAAAAAAACGATTGCTTGTTTGAGTTAAAAAAAAAGTTTCATTTTCTGTGTAACGAGCCTATTACAAAAAAAAACTTTTTTCGGAGCGAATCTACTAAAAGGGCTATACCTGATCAGGTATCGGTTGCACTTTCCCATGGGACTTATTCAGGTCATTTTCAGCAGGGGCGTAGCTGGGGGGGGGGCAGGGGGCAAGTTGCCCTGGGCGCCACCTCTAGGGGGCGCCAAATCGCCACTACATGAAAAATAATTGGACCAACAACAGGGGACATACTGCTGAAATAAGTCAATTTTTGCCTAATTTTTAGCGCGCTCCGCGCGCCCTTAAAATGTCTGTACTTTTTAGCTTAAATAAGCAAATATTACTGCAAAAAACGCATTTGTTTGGTAAAAAAATATGGCAAATTTTAGCAGAAATTACCATTTTAGTCAAAAAAGAGGAGGTTTTCCCACAGCTGATGGAATTTTTTGGCCGTACCTTTTCAAGTTGCCCCGGGCGCCAGACACCCTCGCTACGCCCCTGATTTTCAGGAACAGTTATATACAATATAAATACAAGAATTACCGGTACATACTGCATTACCTTTATTTTACGGTAAATTTATGTGGAAATAAGGGATGCTATAAAGAGTGACATTGGAATCAGAAAAAAAAATGAAACCTGTGTGTCACTTACGGTTAGGACATGCAAAAAGAATATAGGCAAACAAAACGTACGACCAAACTTAGTATTTTCACTGAGCACTATACTTTTAATAGTCCATTTATGCACTATAAACTAAGCACAATGTTTTATTCAGGTAGTTTATGAATCTTAAAACAAATGTCGATGATCTCTTTTTCTCATTTCAGTTTTGTTCTGGTCTTATTTTTATATTTTGCTAAAATAGGCTAAAAAGAAATGTGAAAAAACATCTGTTTTTTACATTAGTAAATGAAAAGAAGCAATTTAACACAAGACATGTTTTACATCTTGCATGAACTGAAGCAAATTTCTGTAAAATGCTTACAATCCGTTTAAATGGATTATACCTACATTATTTACTAATAAGTCAAACAGGTCATGAGTAAATCACTATTATTTGCTTCGGTAATTGTAAGTTATATAAGGCAGTTAATTGTTCAGTTCGTTTGCTGCATGTACATTCATTAACAATGTATCACGTCAGAAAAAGAACTATTTTGTTCCATCTTAAGAGTTTGAAATGGTCTCATGTTACCATCCATCCCAATTTAGCCGTAAATCCAGCCTTTTGTCCATTTTCACTTGTTTAAATATTGGTAAGAAACATGTTATAAGGATCAAAATGACACCTCAATGAACGTAACTCGATTTCAAAAAGTCAAGTTATGGTCCTTTAAAGGTAGTCAGGGAGTAACATGTATAACTGAGATAAACGCGTTCACAGATCAGTAAGCCCTTTATTTTACTTTATTTTCTGTTGATTGTCAAAAAAAAATATGTAGATATATTTCAAATTTCTTATCCTAAAGCACAACGATTTTGAATCTGTCAAAAAATAAATTTCTGCAAACTACGTCTTTGACGTGTATTTTCACCTTTTGCAAGAAATGAACTTTGCTGCATTTACGGCTTGTTAGAGATGCACGGCCAGTTATATTTGATTAAGTAGAATCATTTTGATGAATTCAAAATTAAAGACAGTATTTTCAATGTAACACTTTAACCGTTCTATTGTGCGAGCAGCTTAGCATATTGCCTTTTCCCCTAACTTTCCTTTCATATAAAATTCAGTTCCAGATACATTTCCGAAAACATCCAAATTACAAAGATGTTCTAATATCGCGTATCTTATATTCAAAAACTGGTTACACTAATAATTCTAAATTACTACAAATCCTTCTCTAGCATTACGCCTTATTTTGGCTCTAAATTCGATTAAGTAAAGGAATGCGGTACCAGATGGTTATAAAATTATCTCTGTATCTTGCTGTCAGTTCCAATATCACTATGTCACTTTTGTGCCATCTAAATTTAATTTTCAATTAAAACGGTAAATCTAATAAAATGAAATGAACCATAAACTTAACGCTGTAAGAGTGTGATACAACGTTCTTACACAATCCTTATTAATTATTAAAGATATCATATCATATCAAGGGGTTATATTCTGGTATTTTAACTTACTCATTTTTTCCCTGTTTTGTCATGGCACTCTTATTATGATTGCACAAAGTACCAGAGTATACAAAAGTACATGCCTTTGTGTCGGGTGTATGTCATTTAGACTCATTATGGTGGCACCTAGGGGCAGTGTGTCATCACAAGGGTATACATGTACCATCAGTTAGTGTCGTATTAATGCAGTTTTGTATCATTTTTAAAGCAAATGTTAGTAAGGCCAAGTTAAAAAAACATTTTCATGTTTATCGTCTGAATTTTTAGAAACGGAGGAAAAGGGATTTTTAAAACAAATATTGGTAAACTAGTTTTTGAATAAAAGAAGAAAGTGGTACTTTCTATTTTTTAATAATTGTATTGGTGAATACTCTAAATGCACCTTATTTAGCGCAATTTTAGCATAATCAGTGCGCAAAAAGATGTCTACGAAAAATTATGAAGCCTATTATTTTTTTATATTCTTGTTTTGAGAGTTTGACCCCTCTGATGATCACACAACTCACCTGAGATGCACCTTACGTGTTTTGTAAGGCTTTAAAATAAATGCAGCTTTCTTCAAATATTTCTAAACAAGTTGTAATCGAAAATTTACAAAATGAAAAATAATTTGGAAAAAAATCCTTCCAAAAAGAGAGTGAGAGGGACGAAAAACTTAATTTGCTTTATTACTTTGCCTAACAGATATTATAAAAAATATATGTAAATCAGACTATTCTGTATTTTTTTCTTCCTTTCAAGAACAGTCGTTTTGTTTGTAAACCCGCCATCACGTGCTCGCAGTTCATATTAAGTACACCGCTCTCCTTCTACTCACAAAAAGTTGTATATGCCTCTCATCCTCGTTACGGTGTTCGTGCATGTTGGCTCCAGGAAATTAATAGTATTAATTTAAGTGTCTTTTATTTTAATTTATAACAATGAATACAAGTCAATATGTTTTAAAAATTTTTACAGTCTCAAGTGTAACGGCAACAAGAGAATATACATATTCAAAATATAAGGTGTTCTACAATTACCTCGCAGCATTCAATAATTAATTTTATCAAAAGGTGCTTGGAAAGCAGATGAGCGATGTCTTAGTTTCCGCTTCAGCGTGTACCAGCTCAACCTAACAGTGTTGATGAAGAGTTCCTCGAATGATGCTTAAACATGTCTCTCACGTAAGGGGTCGCTTCAAAACCCAACCGGCGGTTGCCTATCGGTTCTGGGCGGTTCAACCGAAATAAACAATGGCCAAAAATGGCAGAAACAGCCGGTTGAGTTTTGAAGCCGTCCCTAAGTGAATTTTAATTTATTGATTATATGAACCAGTTAAAAATATTCATACAATTACAACCGATCTATCTGTCTCTATATGGAAAAGGTTTTTTAAAATAAGAGGTTTTCCTTCATGAGAGGTGTATTGATAAAATAAGTCATATCTGGCATATTTTTCAGCCGATTTCTATATGTGTTTCTGCATTTGAAAGAAAAGTAAACCTGCTTTACTAAAACAACAACACATTTATGATTTGGTGCTTAATCAAGCAGCCTATATATCTTGGCGGAAGTGCTACAAAATGTTGATGAATGACAAAATAAATTAGTTGTGAATCTGACATACTTGTCGCACTTTAAAGCAGAGAACCAACAAGACCTCTTTTGAAAAGCAAATTAAAACCATATGCTTCTTATAAGAAAATACCGGTCACCTATATCAAATAGATGAGAATCACGTCCTTTTTTCATTATAAATCCATTATGATATTACCTTTCTGAGAAGGAAGACATTATGATTGAGACTTTCAAAAATCGACATTGATGTGTCGTATATAGTGTATCTTACTATAGCAAAACTACTCCTTATTTTGATGCTGTATAAATTATTTAGTTAAGTGTTTTAAACTGATAAACAATGAACAAACGTTATGTATTATAATTTCAAACATAGATAATTTCTCGCTTGCGGATTTTTAAAGCCTTTCTTTGCACTGATGAACATTCGCCGCACATCATTATTTGAAGTGCATTATATTTTTATTTCGACTATTTACGCACTGATTACGCTTTATGATTTGCGTATACGGTATACGCCGTTTTTAAATGAAAATGAACCCGGAGACACAATTAAGAAGATGTTTACAAAAATCAGCTCTTTTAAGAAACCTCAATGCTAACGGTGTAATGTATAATATTAATTTGAATCATCTTCTTTTTTTAATATAATACATGACATGAAATCACACATGATATTATATGATATATATCATAGTTTAGGTACATGTACATTATTATTTATCTGTCAATCGGAATTCAAACAAATACGTCAACTTAATTAATGGCTTAGATCTGTTTGCATTTATCTTGGAAAAATTAATGTCTTGTATTCAATACAGGTTTATGGTTCATTATACTAAAATGTCATAACAAAGGATAACAATATTTATTAAAATGCCAGTAATATATAGTTAAAAAGGTCGTATGTAACATTTTCCAATTGATCTTACTTTTTTATGATTCAACCATGTTTTCACATACTCACATGCGGCTGTGTAGTTTCAGCTTGGAATAAATAGATGAGAAGGAATCACAACTAATACTGATCAAAGCATCAATCCATCTGCCGCTCTTTTAATTTCAATTGAATCTGAAGTAGCAATCATTTGTCCTCCAGTCATAAAATTTGATATTTGAGAATCTGCTGAACTTCAAATAAAGATACTGTAAAGTTCACAGTAGTTTATCATGTTAGTAAAGAGGTTCTCATGACAATTCATGTGTTGGTATGTTTATTCGTGCATAAATTTGTAAATTGTTAGATAATATTCCAGTAAATAGCGGCAAATGGAATATGATCAACCTACTCGAACTGATTGCTCATCGATAAACCTTCCTTTTCTTCACATGAATAGCAAAGTGGATAATTGTATGACCGATTGAGATCATTGCGGTTCCTTCTCATCTATTTATTCCATGGTTTCAGTAACGCATTGATTGTTTCCGGTAAAATAATCGACCGTTAACCCTTGTCTTGTCTTACCCCCCCCCCCCCCCTACTACATACTAGTTTAATATATATATTTTATACTCTACAATACACACGTAATTGTGACCTACATTTTGTTTCTCACAATCTCGTTGCAGAATTATTAAATCAATCATACCGTAATGTGTCCAAATTACCTCATTTCTTGCTGATACAAGAGAGCACAATTCCCATGCCGCAAATGAAGAAACCATATCGGGAGAAGATGGAGTCAATTCAATATCGTTAAGTTATTTTCAGCATTGGGTTTAATAATACAATTAGTATTAATGAGACACCTTTTTCTTTTATTTATTCCACGAAAATAAATGAAAATGGTGTAAACCCGCAGTCAAATTTTAATGATCTTTTATTTTAAAACCATTGTTCGCAGCATTAAAAATTACTTTTAATTTGCTTTGTTTTCCCTTATAAAAGTTGGTTAAGGATTTATACATCTATTATTCATAGACATAACTAATGATTTTGAAGATAAACGAATTCATTTAAAAAATAAAAATAAAAATATATTGAATCCATGAATGATTGAAAATTCGTTGATTACTAAGCATTAACATTAAAAGGTTTTAATACATGATTTGGGCTTCTATAATACTATTGTTAATCATCAGAATAACGCTTCGTCACACTATATTGCAGAATAAAGTATCCCCGAAGAATAAAAACTTTGTGCAATATTCGAAAAGAACTTGAACGGCTTTACGAATTCTGTCAGTGGTGATTTTCGATAATGACGACAAATTAAGGCTTAAAAGTGAAGTTAAATCCAAAAAAATACAAATATTTACACAGAAATGGCTCAAATTGAGAGGATGAATTTGCAATATACATGGTTGTGTGAAAATCCTGTGTTTTCTAAATCCTAAATTTGTACTTCAGATGGATTTACCAACTGAAAGATCAAACAAAGCTTCTGGTGATTCTAATCCAATGAGAAACGATTTCATAAAAAATAATGTTTTTCCAAAATAAAAAGGGGAAAAAAAAAAAAAATAATAATTTGGTCCTGGCGGAAGGAAAAAAAAAGGCCAAGCCAATCCCCTGGAAGGGGCCTGGAAATCAAAGCAAAAAAAAGGTGAATAAAGCAAAAAGGCCCCTTTTGAAGAAAAAATGGGAAACAATAAAAAAAAAAAACAACCTAAGGCAAAAAAAAAAAAAAAGGGGTAATGAATCAAAAAAAAAAAAAAATGTGACAAAAATAATTCATTTGTATGACATTCCAAAATTTAAAATGAACAGTTTAATGTTATATTCAAGCAATAACAATTATATATAAATTTAATCAATAAGTTGGTTAAATATTTTGAAAAATATTAGTTTCTTAGAAAGCTAGAAGGTACTGATAGCTTCATATAAATCATATCATCATTCTCCTATCAGTTCAGGAAGATTTCATCCAGGTTACCCATTAAGTCATAAATCACATTCAAGATTATCATCGCTCGGTCGAATTTATGAGAAAGTGCAATCAATCAACATTCACTACTCAAAGTTAATGTTGACATTACGTTCGTATAAACTATATATAGGCCTATATACTTCAATGTTTGAGTGTGGTATTTTATATTATTTCTTTTAAAATCAACCAATCAATACTTATTAACTAAATTTGTAACTGTATGCCACGTTATCATACAATAATGCTCTCACAAAATGAGGGAACATTTATTTTCTGAGTTCATGATATTTTTGGATTCTTGATTATCTCAGATGACATGTGATATCTGGTATATGCATTTCGATTTGTGATTCAAGCGCAAATCAGACCTTGGCGACCGTGAGTTAGCATTAGCACTATCAAGCGATTACACCTGGTTTCAATTGCTGTTTTTGTTGCATATATGGTCTAATACCAGGTGTCCCAAAAAATGGTTACATGTAGAAAAATGATCGTGCGCAAAAAATATAGTTGTTGGAGAAACAAAACTTTGCACAAATTATATTACAACCCTCTTCTAGTTACCAATAAAATGTTAATATGACAGCATTATTATATTTTGAGTTATTAACAAAGATAGACACCTATGTCAGAAACGCATATATTCAAAATTCAACAAAATAATAAGAATACGCGTTTTGTGTTATCTTAATGTGCAACATTTTTAACAGATAGTGTAGAATCAGACTTTGTATTAAAACAAATTTGGTAAAATTTGCAAGGAATATCAATTGAACTCTCTTCCAGTATATCTATTATAAAAATTATGAATACCTGCATTCCATGCATTCCAGAATGAGTTGTTTATATCCTACCTGTCAATCAACTTGTGGCGCGAAGGTTGAAGGATACTGCAATAAGCATATTCAAGTTTTCACGGGTAACATTAATTCTTTAACTGTTTAAACTGTGTGTAAATTTTGAATAATCATCTGCAATATATGACGCTTCAACTAACAAGACATGTTTAAATTATAATTTTCTTTATTTATTAACAAAAGTCCGATAAATACCCGCTATAAGAAATAGCAAAATTTCGAATCGGTGACCATTTTTGCCCTCAATCAGATCTCGACATAATTTTCGAACCTGGGGTTCTTTAATTACGTAACAGCTTTTTATGATTTTGGTATCAATGGAAAGAAAAGACCCTACCCTTTATTATATTAAAGAAACTTAGCTCTTGGTCTGTAAATTTTAAGTTCACATTGGGTTGGACAAGGAATAAAGTTACATCAAACGAACATTCGTACTAGTGGGGCTTCATAGCGAACCTATTGTTCATTTTGGGATAAAAGCATTAAATTTGGCACAGATGTTGAACAAGGTTTTATTAACAGATTTAGATCATGAGCCATCTCAATTTTTGTCCCTGTCTGCCATTTTCCAAGATGGCAGCCAAAGTGCCGATTGTTGGTATATTTCGGTAATGTATTGATTAGGTAGAAACTTCATGTTCAAAATTATTATTGGGAAATGGCTTCTGGAACTATTGCAAATATATCTGACTCCAAATTATGTTATGTGCATATTTCAAATTCAAAATGGCCGCCAAAATAGCTGATTGTAATTAAAATCGACCAAAACAGCGGTTAAAATGTCTGATATCATAAATAATCAACA